>CAJNDT010003001.1:0-58832 GCA_905221615.1 Symbiodinium sp. CCMP2592 | reverse complement strand
TCTTGCGAATGAGCGCGCTTGGACGAATGAGATGTCGACCGTTTCTGTCTCGTTTCTTTGCTTGCTCGGACGCCGTCTTGCGAACGATCGAGCAAAACGATCGTCACCGCATAGGTACCTAAGAACCTTAACCCGCAGTGGAATTGCATTGGAAAGCAGATTGCATGCGGTTTCCCTAGGCTGCCGGATTTGGATGCTTCACTTGTCTGGGCATTGGTTTGGCTGCCCAGGTCCGTCGTGGCAAGCAATCGTCTGGAGTACAAGTTTCTGTGCGCGGCGAACGCTGGCTGTGTTCGGTGCACGCAGTGCTACGCCGGCCTCCTAACTTCGATGTGCACTGCCGCTCTCCAAGAAAGAACGCCCGCGATTGAATGGGTGACAAACTCCGATCGGCAGATGAAAGACTTGTTGCAGCATTTGGCTTTTTCTCAAGCTTGCTCTTTGCAAGTGGGCGAAGTTGCTCACCCTGTGCTGAAGCCGAATCGACGCTGTCTGGCGAAAGTTCGGCTGAGCACAACAGAATGAACATGGCATGGTTTCTATGATGTTAGTGTTTCCTGAGAACGATGTCATGCCTGCTTAAATGGTTGGATGCCATCTTGCCAGGATTATGGAACTTGGTTTGCTTCCAACTATGGCTTTTGTCTACATAATGACTCAATGTTATGCTTGTTCTAAGCATCCATCTGATAGCTTGCTGTAGCTCGCGACCGGCATGAAACGTGTCACTGTACATCTCCTGAGTGGAGAACAGGTTTCATTGGAGTAGGCGCGAGCAAGAGGTAGGGGTCGCCTTGATTCGGGCAATCTCTACCTCTTCCTCGAAGCGGCTTTGAGCTCGAGCGCGTTCTCTTGTGCGTTGCTCCGCCGCGATGGTTCGGTCGCGTCCTATGGGAATGCTATTACTGGTGGTGACAGCAAATCTGTTCAGGACCGTTTGAAAAACGTGCAGGCCGTTGCATCGTCTCAGGAAGGGGCCGCCTTTGCGGCGATTCTTGATGATGGCTCCGTTGTTACATGGGGCGCGCAAGACTACGGAGGCGGCATCGAGCCCGCTATGCAAAATCAGCTGAAGAACGTGCGGCAGATTCAAGCGGGTCGATCTTCTTTTGCTGCTATCAAGGCCGATGGTTCTGTTGTTACCTGGGGCTCCCGAACTGGCGGTGGGGACAGCCTGAGAGGGCAGGAGTTTTTAATGAACGTGCAGGCCATCCAGACCACCGGCGATGCTTTTGCGGCAACATGCACAGATGGCTCTGTCGTGACGTGGGCAAGATGTGTACACGGAGGCGACTCCAGTGGAGTGCAGAAGCAACTCAAAGGCGTGCGGCAGATTCAAGCGTCACTAGAAGCCTTTGCGGCGCTGCTCGACGATTGATCTGTCGTTACTTGGGGCAAATGCAGTTCTGTGCCTGTGCAAAACGTCACCGCCATCCAATCCTCATCGAGGGCTTTTGCAGCCATTCTGACCGACGGATCCGTTTTTACATGGGGTGAAGACTTCAGCGGAGGCGACTCTAGCGCGGTGCAGGAACAGTTGTGCAATGTATCGGCCATCCAATCGCCGACGCATGCGTTTGCAGCGATCCGCACAGATGGTTCCGTGGTTACATGGGGTGGGGCTCGATATTCTGGTGCGGACAGCAGTGAAGTGCAGAAACGGCTGAAGGACGTTAGAGAAATCCAAAGTACCCGCGGAGCCTTTGCAGCGCTTCTACGCGATGGCTCCGTCGTAACCTGGGGCTGTGGCCTTCATGGTGGCAACAGCAGCAAAGTGCAACATCAGTTGACAGATGTGGAGCAGATCGCAAGCAACTTCAATGCTTTCGCTGCCATTAAGGCCGACGGCGGTTGTATCATGGGTCTTCCCAGAGCGCGGTGGCGACAGCAGTGCCGTGCGAGATCAGCTCAAGAATGTGCGGGGTATCGCAGCCTCCGCTCTTGGTTTTGCTGCCGTTCTTGACAACGACCAAGTCGTTAGCTGGGGCGACTGGGTGGCGCGGCCCTTGACTCCACGGTGAGCCGTGCGGGCTGTGAATTCTTTGCTCTGGCTAGCTTCCACCGTTGCTTGCTTGCTTCGACTCTGTCTTGCGAAAGAGCAAGCAAGCAACAACGACGCCGCCACGAGAAGAAAATCGCTTGTTTGTTGTTTCTTCTGCTCGTGGCAGAATGACGCTGTCTTGCGAAAGTGCGGCTGCTTGGGCGGGGCAACCCTGCTCCTGAGGTTGCCTGCACTGCGCGGTCGCTTTGGATTCGTCGAGGCTGGGAAGGTCGGTCTAACAGAAACCTCTTCATTTCCTGAGTTTCCCACTGCGGACTGCTGGGCTTGGTTGGTTCAAGTTCAGAATTTCCGTTGTGTGGCCGAAAGGTCTTCGGGTTTCTGCTCAACCCGGTGTCCCGGTTTAGCTTCGTTGCCCACTGCTACTGTTTGGATTCTTGAATGATCCGTTCTTCCTCTTGAGCAGTCGCCATTGAGATGGCACACTTTGCAACCCTTCAGACGAGCTTAGCCAGCACCACTCCAAATGCGCGGCTTGTCTTGGCGGGACGGTGCCTGCGGCCTGTGCAAGCAACCTGCGAGTCCGTTGTGTTCGCCTAGGCAGCACTACTCCAAATGCGCGGCTTGTCCAACCCGCGAGTCCGTCGTGCTGGCCAACGAGAAGCTGGCTCTTGACGTTCTGCCCTGCAGTCATCTTGGCTGCCTCGCCACAGAATGTGGCCGCTTGGAGGCTTGGACCTGCTCTGGTGGTATCAGCATGATGACAGCCGATGGCGCGGATGACGGTTCCTGTGGAGCGCCGCTAGCACAAGGGGTGGCACCGTCTGCAAGTCTCCACAGGGATTGGCCACCGTCGAGACGCGGGAGCTCCTCGATTGCTTGGCGCGTTAAATACTTTGCGGCATCTGGCGGCTTTCCTAGTGAAGTAGGGTGTTTCACTTCGGAACGGTGTTTTTACCAAATCCCGAATGACTGCACTGCCTTTCGCTGCTGGAATCCCGGCGCCACGGATCGCGCAGCAGCTCAGCGAGGTGGGCCCGTTTGTGGTATAGGATAGATCTTAAATCCCCAATCATCCTTTGAGAGACCCGTGTTGTGACTGCCGCTTGGGAATGTTTGCCAGATGCCGCCGGGTTTCTTCTTCTGAGATAGTATACCTTGGGTTGATACACAGGGTGTCACCGAAGCCTGGGGCTCTCGATGAATGTCTGCAGCTAGAATAAATCTTTCTGGAGGAGGCTCTGGACCACCATGATCCCTGCATTAGTCCTACTACTAGGCCTAAGGACCCATGAGCCCCTGGCGTTCCCCTGGAGTCTGTTGAATCGGCTAAGTAACATACGCTGGCCTGTTGTGGTTTGAGCTGAAGAGCGAAACCCTAATTCCCGACTCCTTTCAGAGACCAGTGTTGCGACTTCCGTTTGGGGATGTTTGTCAGCTGCCGCTATGTTTCTTCTTCCATGCTACTATACCCTGGGTTGGTACAGTGCGTGCTATGGAGGCTCGGGGCTCCCGATGAACCTTTGCAACTACAACCAGCCATTTTCACAAGGCTCCGGACCGCCATAACTCGTGTATGACCTCTCCCAGCACCTCACCAGGCCACCTCTCCGATGCTGACGACGAAGGCCGGGGAGGGTCGCCTGGGAAGAGTAATCCGGTCTAGGTCCAGGTTCCTACCGCGCTGGCTCTCCACCCCCAACCCGACTCCGAAATGCTTCGTGATGCAGTGTAAGGTCTGTTGTTCTGCATAGATCGAAGTCAAATCGAAGGCTTCTGTGGTCTCACTTGATCTTGCGAACTCCCACGAACCAGTTGTATGTGTGTACGTGTGTGTGTGTTTGTGTGCTAAAGAGACAACGCATTGCACGAAGCGTGCATTTATGAAGCACATGGATCCGTCAACGGAGCAGGAGTGCACCATGAAGTTGTGAGGTACCGTGGGCGTCTCAGGCCGATTGACAATCGAAGGCTGCCGAGCGAGAACTATGATGGGCGAACCGTCAACGGCAACTTCAAGTGCTCGCATTGGTACATTGGTGCGGCGGAAGCGTAGTGATTCCCAATGCCTCGGTGTTCTCCTCCTGGCCGCGACGTCCTGTGAGCAGACAAAGGCTCATCGAGACGCAGGAGCTCCTCGATTGCGTGGCACGTTAAATACTTTGCGGCATCTGGCGGGTTTCCTGGTGAAGTAAGGTGTTTCACTTCGGAACGGTGTCTTTCCAAATCCCTAATGACTGCACTGCCTTTCGCTGCTGGAATCCCGGCGCCACGGATCGCGCAGCAGCTCAGCGAGGTGGACCCGTTTGTGGTATAGGATAGATCTTAAATCCCCAATCATCCTTTGAGAGACCCGTGTTGTGACTGCCGCTTGGGAATGTTTGCCAGATGCCGCCGGGTTTCTTCTTCTGAGATAGTATACCTTGGGTTGATACACAGGGTGTCACCGAAGCCTGGGGCTCTCGATGAATGTCTGCAGCTAGAATCAATCTTTCTGGAGGAGGCTCTGGACCACCATGATCCCTGCATTAGTCCTACTACTAGGCCTAAGGACCCATAAGCCCCTGGCGTTCCCCTGGAGTCTGTTGAATCGGCTAAGTAACATACGCTGGCCTGTTGTGGTTTGAGATGAAGAGCGAAACCCTAATTCCCGACTCCTTTCAGAGACCAGTGTTGCGGCTTCCGTTTGGGGATGTTTGTCAGCTGCCGCTATGTTTCTTCTTCCATGATACTATACCCCTATACCCTGGCTTGGTATAATGCGTGCTATGGAGGCTCGGGGCTCCCGACGAACCTTTGCAACTACAATCAGCCATTTTCACGAGGCTCCGGACCACCGTAATCCCTGGGATGACCTCTCCCGGCACCTCCTCAGGCCGCCTCTCCGATGCCGGTCTTTGGGACGTTGCTTGCTTGCTTCGACGCTGTCTTGCGAAAGAGCAAGCAAGCAACGACCCAAACACGAGAAGAATGTGCGTGTGTGTAAAAAAAGCCAAGTCTTCAGGAAGATTTTAAGATGTGCCATGGCTGATCAGAGACCAGTCAGTCACCTGTGACTCTGTCCTCATTCGCAGCTCTATTATTGTGAAGTCAGTGAAGCTTCTTGCAATAACGCCATTTTCCGCAGCTGGTGTTTCCGCTGGTACAGTGAGGACGATGTGAGGCGTTCCACCCTTCATAACTTGAGAGGCAGGAATGCCAAGGACGAGTGGCCAGTTCTTGGCCAGGCACATTTCCATATATATAATATATATATATATATATATATATATATATATTTATATGTATAGTATCCATATATTATGCATTTGCCAATCCCTCTGACAAGTTGCCACTTGACCTGTTGAGTCAGGCTCTGAGCCCTCACGCTAGGCGGATCTTGATTAAGCGTTCCCACACACAGGGCATAGAGTGAACTACATCGAGTCAAGTGTATGGTACAAAGATGACTCCACGACTCCGTGACTCTATCTCACTACAACTCTATGACTTTATGACTCATGACCCATGGACTCTATGACTCTTGATTCTGTGACTTTACGATCCTATACACTGACTCTATCTCACTACGACTCTATGACGCTATGTCACTGCAACTCTATGACTTTATGACTCATGACTCATGGACTCTATGACTCTTGATTCTGTGACTTTACGATCCTATACACTGGATCTATCACATAGCCCCACACTCTTCGCTGATGATGCTTTCGGGCCAATTGTCTTCTAGTTTATTTATTTTTCATATTTTGTGATATGTGCATATAATAATAATGTGTGTGTGTATATATATATATATATATATATACATACATACGCTATATATATATATATATATGTCATTACCTTTATAGTATATAGTATATAGTATATAGTTGGGGCTTAAATCACAGGTTTAAGGCCAAAGTATGCACTACATGGGTCGGCTGGGCTGGGCTGGGCTGACCCACATTTTGGGCGGGCCTGGGGGTGCTTGGGCTGGCCGGCTGGGGGGGCTGGGCCTGGCTGGGCTGGGCGGGCTGAACGGAACTGGCCTGGCTGGGGCTAGGCTGGGTCGGGCTGCTTGGGCTGGGCTGGCTGGTGGGCTGGGTTGCCTGGTCGCTTGTTCCGTTTTTGAGCTCCAGCTGGAGGGTTTAGGGTTCACTAGGCCGGTAAGACTCCAATGCTGCCCCAACCCCGGAACCCATGCCCAGCTCAGGGTATAGATGGGTTTAGGATTTTAGGATTTGTGGAGGAACCGCAGTCCCGACGCTTCGCGACCCTACAACCTTACATGCCGCACTCGAGACTCTGCGGCCAAGATTCCGGTTGACAAATTCCCTCCGACACCCAATCCGAAACCCTGAGATCCATGTCCTAAACCCTCATACCAAGCCCGAACGCTCAATATGCAGGTTTTTTTTTAACACAGAGATCCTACATAAACCCTTACCCTCAACACTGAACCCTTAAACCCTAAACCCCTAAACCCTCAGACCCTAAACCTTGAAACCGAAGCCCTTAAACCCTAAACCCTAAACCCTTAATGAAACCCTTAAGCCCTTAAACCCTAAACTCCTGAACTCCTATAGCCCTAAACCCTGAAACCGAAACCCTGATGCCCTCCAAAAGGCGTCCGCTGGCGACGCAAGGAGGAGCCGGTTCCGGCCAGTAAGCCTCTGGAGGCCAGAGGGGGGGGCTCAGTGGTGTGGGCTAGCACCTATGCCACGCGGTTTAGGGTTTAGGGTTTAACCTACCCTAAGGCCCCAAAGTAGTTCCTTGTTGGGATTACCTTATAGGATTCTATATACGAACCCCACAAAGGAGCTACTTTGGGGCCTATGGGTATGGTGTGTACCTAGTAGTAGAGTTGCGTCATCTAAAGGGTTCCCATGTGTGTGATGTTGGGGAGTTCCGAGTCTGGGGGTTTGGGAGTTTGACCTAGTGGTACAGTAGGTACCCTGGGGGGCTCCAAGTATACAAAATAGTACCTACTTTGGGGCCGAAAGTCTGTAAATAATACCTACTTTGGGCTATTTGGAGCCCCAGGGGGTAACCTTTAACCTTCTTGGGGTAGCATGGCCCCTGTATTATCCCTATATCACCCCAAAGCTGCTAACCTAAGAGTTCCCCATGATACTGTACCCGACAAGTAGGTGTATGCATGTATCTGAACTTGTACATGCTCATGTATGTCGATATGCGTACATATGGAATTGCATCTATATGTATATTCGGCTTTATGCTGATAGGCAAATAATGGCACATATATACATATATATATATATATATATAGATATGAGACAGACACATAGATAGATAGATAGATAGATAGATAGGTAGGTATGCGGGTAGGTGGATGGATAGGTAGATAAATGGATAGATAGTTAGTTCATGTCGGATGTATAGTTGAGAATAGATGCTCATATTTAGAACAGGGTTTGGGCGACAAACTTTTGTAGTAAAAGGACAGTAAGGGGTCACCAATGGTCTCCAGCGCAGTTCCTTCTCTTACCTTAGCCTACCAAACCCTACTTTTTTTGTAGGTTCTGATTATGAACCCTAATACGGAATTTATAGGGACCCTACTTTTGTGTAGGTTTGTGGTAGGTTAAGGTAGTTCCCCGGGCCGAGGAGCCTTCGTTTTGGAGTCCGGGTCTCTGAGTAGAGGATCCTGGATAGTACCTCCCGCGAAAAAACTGAAAGTGTACACTTTTGCGCGGCTTATGAACTCAGCTGCTGAGTACCCTAAACCCTAAACCCTAAACCCTAAACCCTAAACCCTAAACCCTAAACCCTGAACCCTAAACCCTAAACCCTAAACCGAATCCTAATATGGTTTCAGGAGCTTAAGGGTTTTCCAGGCTCTTGGTGTTTATTCATAGGGACCCTTTTGGGGGGGTAGGGGACTATACTTCCTTAAATAGGCCTTATTACGTCCCTATGGGTATGAAGGCCCCCTGCCCTAAGCCCTAAACCCTACCCTCCTGCCCCTACTTTTTACCCCCCCAAGGGTCCTTGTGATTACGTGCCGAAAAGGCTTTCGGGTTTGTTCTCGATACCCATAGGCTCCATAGTAGTGCCTTTCAAAAGGAACTACTATGGAGCCTATGGGTATTTTCTGGGTCCTAAATGCAACCTTAATTTAACAGTTTGTGTATTGCGATGTGCCGACAACAACCCCAGCCCCGAAGAATTTGCCGGATGTGGCTCCAGTAACACCGACCCCGCAAGCCATAAACCTGCACCATTAGGTGTTAAGATAAGACCCTCAAGGCCCAACACAAATCCTAAACCCTAACACCTTAAGCCTAAGCCCTAAACTGGCCCTAAACCCCTAAGCCTAAGCCCTAAACCCTACAGAAGGGACTGTCCTGGGGCCTGCGTTTTTGCGGTCTAGCTATTTTGCATAGAGTATGATAATCCTTCGTCCCTTCTCAAACCCTAACCCCCAAGCCAAACACCGCAGTCGCAGGAGGGCGAGGAGAGGCCCTCGTCCTTGCAACCTGGCAGCCGATATGGGTTCGAGGACTCTTGCTTTAAGGGCTCCTTTTAAGGGATTCTGTCAGGACTTCTTTAAGGGCTCATTTAAGGCTTGTTTCTGTAAAGGCTCCTCTCAAGGGCTCTATTGTTTCGGGTTGGGTTTAAGGTTAAGAGTTCAGGGTTTAGGGTTTAGGTTCTGTTTGGACTTCTTTAAAGGCTCCTTTAAGGCTTGTGACTGTGTGAGGTTCTGCGTCGGTTTAGGTTAAGGACCCAAATTGTGACGAAAAGCAAAACGCTAAACCCGAAAACCCCAACCAATCCCAAAACCTCAAAAACCTCTAAACCCCAACCCCTAAATCCCAACCCTAACCCTAAACCCTAAACCCTAAACCCTGAACCCTGCTAAACCCTAAACCCCAAACCCTGCTAAACCCTCAACCCCATGGCCTCGCCTCCTTTCGTTGCGGCCTCGTCATCTTAAGCGTGCGGGTGGGTGTGAGGTTTGGGAGTTTACTATAGGGCCTAAATCGGCCTAAACAACTACCTTTGCTGCTTTGAGGGTTCCTTACTATAATTATAGTATAATGGGCCCCTCAACCCTATTCTGACTATTAAGGCCCCTATATTTAGGGGTCGAGGGTTGAGGGCTTAGCGGTTAGGATTTAGCTCTAGGCCGAGGGTCTCGGATGTTTCTGAAGTCCCAAACATGCATCGCCCACAGAACGTTCGTGCCCTTAGAACCTCAGCTGGTCTCTTTGCAGTCCCTACAAGATTAGGGTTTAGGGTTTAGAAAGGGTTTAGCGTCTAGCAAGGGTTTAGGGGTTTAGGGGTTCGAGGGTTTAGGGCTTGGGTTTTAGGGGGATTACACTACCATAGACTACCATACACCCTCAACCAACCCTATTCCAAGTTTGATCCTTAAACGCCCTCAACCCTACAAGACTAAGGACTATACTACAGTGCAACAGACTTCCATGTACCTTCAACCTATTCCAATTCTATTGCTCCTATACTACTTGACTTCAGACCGAGGTGGCGGTTTTGCGACCAGCACATGGTGGTGACAAAAGACCGTCGGAAGTTCTGGCTGGATTACCAAAATCACAGGCTCGGGTTTTGGGGTATGCCCTCACACAGGGTATTCAGAGAACTATGCCCGATGCCTAATACGTATAATTCAGCTGGGAAATACGGTCCGAATGCCCTGCCACCATGAGGTCGACCATATATGGGAGTTTCCGAAAATACGGGACCCTAATATAGTACCCTTAATAATACGATCCTTTTTATATGGACCCCAGAATAAGGTACCTCTAATTTCTCGGAAACTCCCATATAGCCTCGTATATAGACAACAGCATGACACCATCTGCCGATACAGTGTAGGTTACAGACAAGCAGCATGTGCCCATGTCAGCATATGGTGCATGTGAACATGGATATATAAATGCGAGGGAAGACGTAAATTAGCTCGAAGAGTGTGAGGCTTCCGGGTCTATGGTAACTCAAACTTTAGAGAAGTTCCCAGAGACTCCAATACCCCTTAATTAGGGAATATTCCTTAAATCATATTAAGGATCCTACTACAATTTAAGGTATATTCCTTAATTAAGGGATATTGGAGTCGGATATTGGAGTCTCTGGGTTTCACAGGGCTGACAGGGCTTGGCTTACCTGGTGTTCGATCCATGTAGGCGGGGTCTGGGCACGGCGGAGGGCTCACCAGCGCTTGCGGCGTGGCCAAAGCGCCGCCACCAGATAGTTCTGCCTGTTGGGTCTCTGCTGGCTCCGAAGAAGCGACGCACACTGCACACGGGTTCTCAGTGGTTCTAGCTCATGTCTAGAGTCTGTGATTCTTTTCCGCATCGAGCACTCTTGTGCCAGAGATCCATCCACAAGACGCAGTTCCGCAACTCGGGTTGACAGTCCTTTTCCAACAAACATCTGTGTTGTGTAGTGTGCTCTCCTGGATTCGGGTTCAGGGTTTACCAAGACTGCCCCCGAACCCGAAGCATGATGCTGCCTAATATCTTATCCTAATCCTTACGCCACGCTCACGCTCTCAACCCCTAGCCTCTGAAACCTTGTGCAACCGTGAAAGAGCCCTTTGTAAGCAGAAGCTGGGCATGGCCCTTTACAGAAAGACTTGAACTTCAATAAACCGAAACCCTGACTCTAAATCCACCAACAACCCTGAATGTGCAGCGCTTTTAGGACCCGTATGGCTAATGCTGGAACTTGATTAAGAAACCCTGGGTCTTTGCTAGGGTTCTTTATATGGATCCCAACATTTTGGGGTTATAGCCCAGGGTTTCTTGATCACATTCCTACATTGCCCCGGGGTTAAGCCTTTCTTCCATCAGGTTGCCCTCTGGCAAAATGCAAATCGGGGTCAAGCAGCAGTTCTTGGATTGGTGCCTCTTGGGTTTCGGGTCGGGTTTAAACTTCAGCGCTCTAGGGCTCTAGGCTTTCGCGTTTACAGGTTGGCTTTTTCTGCTTTGTTTCAGGGCTGTTTGGGGGAGTTTGCGTGGTCTTGATGGCGTTTATAAGGTTCCTACACCTAAACCCTAAACACCAAACTCCACAAGGGAGTTTCAGGGTTTCTACAAGGTTTCATGGGGGTGTCCAGCTCGGAGAAAGGGCTCTCTTTCGGTCGCCCTTCCATTCATGATCCGACTATTTAGTGTCCGGGTTTCTTACGTGAAATCCAAAAACACCAAACCCCTGACTCCTGAGTCCAAAACCCTCCAACACCGCAGAAATCCTAAAACCTTGGGTTCGATAAGGGTGTAATAGGCTTAGCAAGAAATCAATGCGGGGCTTTGGTGAGTGTTCCTGAAAAGCGCACACACACACACACACACACACACACTTTGGAGCCCAAAGCGTTAAGATTTACAGGGTTCAGGGTTTAGAGTTCAGAGTTTGGGGTCTAGGCTTTGGGGTTTAGGGTTTCGGTTTGGGGGTTTAAGGTTTGCGGGTTTAGGGTTTCACTTTGCAGGGGTTTTGAGTTGCGGCTCCACCCGAAAGAGTCTTCAGAATCCTGCAGCCTGTTGAGGGTACCAAAATCCCGACGTCATCTTAGTCTAGGGGTATGTTTTATAATTTTTCTTTTTGGTTATTATAATCCCTAAGAAACAGCAAAATGTCATGATTTGCTAGGGTTCTAAGTTCAGTATAGTTAGTAGCTGAGTGGGCAACCTTTAACCTTTCAAGGTTCAATACAATCCTACCATAATTGACAAGGTTAACCTTTTTTGGGCTAGGGTACTCAGCGCCGAAGTAATCTAGGGTTTAGGACTAGGATATCCCCTAGGTACTCAGCTCCTAAGTACTGCCAAAGGTTAACATCGTAATCCTAAACCCTAAACCCTAAACCCTAAACAAGCTAGAGCCCTTTAGGGTTTTCAACAGCAAATTCCCAGAAAGTTGGAACATGGATGTAGCACGACTGGTGCTGGGATCCCCTATACTTTACCTCCCCGGCATGAGGTCCTGCTTTAGAACCTACCTTTTGAGGGTTCCTTCTTCTGATTTCCGTATAAAAGTCCTTGAAAGGTGGGTTATTGGGGTTCAGGTGGGGTATAAACCCTAAATTCCCAACCCTGAACCCTAATCGTTTAAACCGTTTAACGTATCTACTCGTCAGGTGCACCCAGAAGAACGAACCGCCCGTGAGCATGTATGCGATGGATCCTATCAGTCCCGAGAGTGAAATGATGCTCTGCGGAATTGAATTTAGGGTTTAAGGCTTAGGGTTGATTCTTTACGCTTTGGATTTGGGGCTTGAATGCTAAGTGTGGCTTTGAACCGCAAGCCCTAAACATAATTAACTAGTTGGGTACCCTAGGATTTGGGATTATGAGGTCAGCTTCGGGGTGTGGCGAGTCTTCACTTTCCAGCCTAGTCCTACACCCTAGGACCCTAGACTCTTAAATCCAGAAACCGCGAGCCACTCGGTCCAGACGGAACCCCACAATTCCAGGCTTTTTGAACCCAAAGCCCGAAGTCCTAGCAAAACCCTACGAAGTTTGAAGGCATCCCTCACTAAAGCCTTTAAGCGCCACTGTAACCCAACACATCCTAATTGAACCCCATAACTCCTAGCCGAACCTTAATCCCTCAACTTGTGAGCCCTAAACCCTAATCCCTTAACCCCTACAGTTGTTAAAGCCTAAACCCTAGACCCTAAATGCCTAAAGTACTGCAAGCCTAAACCCTAAACCCCTAAAGTTCTTGAAGCCTAAACCCTAAACCCCTAAAGTTGTTTTAAGCCTAAACCCCCAGAAGTCCATAAGCCATGAGTCAAGTCCTTTCGCTGCAGTTGGCTCCGTTTAGCACGCGGCGGGGACGTCAACTGGGTTCTTGTTAAGGAACTTAGTTTAAGTTACCATAATTAATAAGGATCCATAGTAAACTCTTGTTAAGGAACTTAATAGTTTAAGTTACCATAATAGGGATCTATAGGAAATAGTATGGTTTCTTCGATGGTTACCTCAATTAAATTCCTTAACAAGAGTCCAGTCAAGCAGGGGCGGGGCACACACCCTTCTGCCGAGACCTTTCTGATAGAGCGCGGAGCCTTCCCGCCCGGCTAGCACAATCAAGGCCCTGAACCTTGTAACTCCCAAACCGCCAAGTCCCTAGTGTAGTCTCCTTAGGGATTATGAAAAAAAGTTGTTTTATCATGGTTCTGAGGCGGGTAAAGCCTAAACAGGCCGGCGCTCTTCGAATAAACGGGTTGCCACCATAGGTTAAAAGCACCCAAAACCCTTAATGTAGGAGTTTTAAGTTGAACTTTCAGCCAAAGCCCTACTCCGACAACTTGATCCCTACCTAGGGGCTCATCCCCTACCCCTTCTTGAGGATACCCTAGCTTTATGGTTAGGAACTGTTCTCTTAGAAATTAGGCGCCCTAAAATTTTGGGGTAACCCTAAACCCCAAAAAGGTACTTGGAGGATCATGGGACTTAGTACGTCAGGTTATAAGTACCATAAGTGGGCTTTATCTATAACCCCAGTTACTAAGTCCCATGACCCTTTAAGTATGAGCCTTTAGGTATGCTTTAGAGCCGATAATGCTGAGGTTCCTTCCCTAAAGTGAAACTACGGTTGATGATATAAATCCTGCATCACCCGTAATAAGGAATATACCATAATTCCTATAGTTTGGGGTCCTTAAGGTAATGCAGATTTTTATCATCAACCGTAGGATGCCCAGTAGTACCCTTATTCCCTTTTTGCAGTCCTGGGAGAGCCAAGGGTCTAACCCAGTGCAAAATCCCTTAGTTAAGGAACCCCCCTTAATTTCATATTAGGGATCTATTATTTAAGGTATATTCCTTAATTAAGGGATTTGGGAAGGTCTGGGTAAAAGGACTTCAATTCCTCAACACACCTACCCGCCCTAGGCTCTACACTGCCCTACACCCTCTGAATCCCTGAAACCCGGGCTCTTGATATGTGCGGCCCTGACGCTACATAGCTCTATCGATGTACATCTTTCTATCTGTATCTATCTATATCTATCTGTATCTGTATCTATCTTCAAATTTGTACCTATCTATCTATCTATCTATCTATGTCCAAATGCCAAAAAAATCCGAAGGACCGGGCTCACGGCCTGGGCGGAGTCCCAGGGCCTCGCGTATCAAGAGGCCCTGGTCTTGGTCTTTTAGGGTTTATACAGGTTCCTTTTAGGGTTCTTTTTGGGGTTCCTTTTAGGGTTCCTTTTCGGGTTCCTTAGGGTATCTATAAGGGTTTGGGGCCTCTTTGGATCCACTAAAGGGTTCCTTGAAGGGATCCTTCAAAGGGATCTGTACTCAATCTATCTTTTCGTGGTTGGGGTTTAAGGGACCTATATATAGGTCCCTTTCGGGGACCCCCTCAGGATAGAGTATACATACTCTATCCGTTAAAGGTCGTGTTTAGGATTTAGGGCCATTTAGGAGTCTAGGGGTTGGGGGATTTGGGGGTTTAGTGTTTTGGAGTTTAAGCCCTGCAGCCAGGTGACGCTGGGGAGTTTTAGTCTTAGAGGTTCACGTATTTGCACTGTAGGGTTTTCAGGGTTTGAGTTTTGGGCTTAGGATTTCCTAAACCCTAAACCTCTAAACCCTAAACCGGGGTTCAGTGTCTCAAGACTTCGGGGATCCTAGGTGTAGCGGGGTTTACGAAGGAACGCGTGGGTTGGGAGGGCTGTCTTGTCCTCTTGTTAGGCTTATTGCCTTGGAAGGTGCTGTGTGCGCAGTTGCTGGTGTCTAACCCTACACCCTAAACCCTAAGCCCTTCTAGCTTTGGGCTGTAGGTCCCAGAAGTCTAGGGGCTCGCTTAGGATCAGCTGCTTCTGCTACTTCTGCTGCTGCTGCTCCTCCACCTGCTGCTGATGGACAAAATCCTGCATTACCCACTATAAGGAATATACCATAGCTCCCATAGTTTAGGGTCCTTAGGGTCATTCAGGATTTTGTCCATCAGCAGTACTACTGTGTCGTCAGAAGGTTCAGAGTTTCGGGTTTACTGAACCCCAACATGGTGAGAAGGGTGGTCTGATCCTTGGAAGGTCGAAGTGCAGAGAATCCTGAACTGCTACCTCTCAGATCAGCCGCAGCTGTCGCTGACGCTGGGCTGCAGCGTAAATTCCTGCACTTCGCGTTTTAGGGTTAAGGGTACATGCAGGTTCTACAGGGTTCTATTATGACGCTGGGTTCTACAACACCGGGGTGGTTTTCAGGTTTGCAAAGGTTTTAAGCTTTCGAAACCTCGGCATCGTTTTGAAGATTTGATATGTTGCTAGGGTTTAGGGTTTAGGGGTCTGGGGAGGCGGCTGAGAGAGGTTTCATGAACCCTCAGGTCTCGGGTTTCGGTCTGACTTACTGTCGATGATATAAATCCTGCATTACCTGAAGGACCCTAAACTGTGGGAATTATGGCATATTCCTTATTATGGGCAATGCAGGATTTATGTCATCAACAGTAGTTTGTTGTTCTTCTGAGCCTTGATTCATGCGTGTGTTGCGGTTATGTTGAGATTTATTTCAGCAGAGGCCAAGGACGGTCCATCGAAGCCCTAAACCCCTAAATCCTAAACCCTAACCCCTAGACCCTAAACCCTGAACCCGCAATCCTAAAATTCTAAGCCCTGAACCCTAAAGTTAAAGCTGAGCTCGAACATGCGCTCGTGTGTTGGCCTTGAGTGATCCGCAGGAGATGGGTCTTCGTTCGACCCCCCGAAAAAATCTGCCGATCGGCTGACGTGCCTTCTTTGAGGGGTTCCTATTGAACTAGACTGACAACCTTGGTCAACATCTAATATAACAGAATATTTTGTAATCCAACTATGTATATCTATAGTATAAATAATGCAGTATTGCAGGGCGTACTTCCCCATAAAGCCTAGGCCCATCCGCATCCATAGAAGCATAAGTCATAAGGACTACAATTTTCGAGAGACCCCGAAGTCCAAATCGTAGTTATCCTAAACCATCTATCCTATGCCCTGAATAAATATGGGTGGTTGTCAAAACTAGGGTCCCTTTTTGGGTCTTTAATAACTATACCACGGCACCTAATATTTAGGGTACCCAAAAAGGGACCATGATTTTGACAACTACCCATATCCCTAGAACCCTGAGTGGCATGACTTCAAGTTCGCACTTCCAGCGTGGGCCGACTGGCAGCGAGTCCTTTGGAACCCCCAAAACCCTAAACCCTTAGAGAAACACTATGTCACTATGCTAATCTGGGTTCGGGAGTACCATACTTGAATACTTTTTTTGGGCACCTGTTCCTTTAAGGAACCAATATGAAATAGAAGTCTGTACTTTGTCTCCCTGGATACTTCAAAACCCAGTAATAATTCAGGCCTCTCTAGTGGAAGGACTCTTAGCTTTTATGCTCTGAACTTCTGAAACATCAGACCGACGTGTTGAGGAGCTGGCGGCAGCTTGTCGCCGACTTTGTACAGGCCTGCGAGTAGGGTGGGATAAGGGTTTAGGGGTTTAGGGCTTAGGGTGTGACAATGGTTTAACGGTTTGGGATTTCCGGTCTACGCCCGCTTTTCGGTCACTTCCAGCCGTTGCACGCTGAGTTTCGCACAGGACTCCTGAAGCGCTTGTAAGGTGAAGTTTGATAAGGGTTTGGAATTTCCGGTTCAGGATGTAGGGTTGGGTGGGTTTCTGGTTTGCTCAAGCACTTCCTCCCTTCATTGAAAACCGCCTCGACCACAAGGGTCCAAAGGACCCAATAATTCGGTACTCGGTTTTCGGATGGTGTTTATGTAGGGTAGGACTTTGGAGAGTATATGTTTATTAGGTACTTGGACCCTTAGGGCAGGAGCAAGAGCAAGAGCCGGAGCAAGAACAGGAGCAAGAGCAGGGGCATGTGCAAAGGGCAAGAGCAGAAAGCAAGAGCCCCAAACTCTACCTATAGGGTCATACCCTACCCCTTCTTTTAAGGTACCTACTTTTCTATATAAGAGAAGCTACCCATAAAACTAGGTATCCTAAAAAAGGCGTAGGGTATGACCCTCTAGGTAGACCCTAAACCGAGAGCAAAGAAGGATCAGGAGTAAATGCAAGATCCGAGCTGGCACCAGAGGAGGATCCCCCCAAAAGTGACACGGTTGATGATATCCATCCTGCATTACCCATAATAAGGAAGATACCATAATTACCATAGTTTAGGGTCCTTAAGGTAATGCAGGATTTATATCATCAACCGCAGTAGGCCTCTACCAGCAACGCGGCTTTTCCAGCTTCTTAGTGCAGCGAAGGTGTTTTTTCGTTGGTTGCATAGGCTGGATAAGTCGGGAGGGTGGGCACTTTAATGACAGGTTCTCATCGGGCTTCATCCATGTATGGTATAAACGGCTTCTGAACTGATGGGTCCACAGGGCTGCGGTAGGACTTTGAGTTTTGCCTTTCTTTTGGCGTCGGGCCGTTCGGTATAAAGCCAACGGATTGAAGAAAGGAACCCCAACAAGTCGCATCATTGGGAGTTAGGATTAGGGGGACCCTTGGGGATATAGACCCTCTCAATAAGGCCCCTTTTTAAGCGAGCCAGAAGTAGTGTTCAGAAGGGGTACCCTTTGAGGGGTCCCCCTAATAATACTACCCAATCATCCTACTCACAGGATCAGGCGACTAGCAAAGAATATAAGTCGAGTGCAGTTGCCCTACTTGGGTTTCAGGCTCCGTCATAACTTCTTAGGGCATCGATGGGCGTAGTAAGTAGGCCCTACTTACTACATCCTTGATGCCTTAAGAAGTTGTGACGCAGCCTTTTGGTGCCCTAATGTAGTAAAGCTCATGCCGAGATTCCAGAAATCGAGCCCTAAACCGGAATCCCCAAGCCTTATATGGGAGTTTCCGAAAATTGGGGGGTACCTTATTTGGGGGTCCTTATAATAAGGATCCCATTATATAGGCTGCTACATTAGGGTCCCCTATTTTCGGAAACTCCCATATAGTCAGGTTTTGGTGCAGAGTTGCATCCTAAACCCTAGACCCTAATCCCGAATCCCATAGCCTAAAGCAGGTTTCGCTGCACATTTGCATCCTAAGCCTTAAACCCTAAAACCCCAAGCCAGGCTGTGGTGCAAATTTGCAGCCCCATCTTGCCCAAATACCTTAGTAGTCGAGTAGGCAACCTTTAACCTTTGTTGGGTAGTATAGTCCCTATATCATCCCTATATAACCAAAAAGGTTAACGGTTAACCTTTAGTTCCTCATGATACCCGGCAAGTAGGATACCCACTATGAAGCAATTAGTATTATGATTTGGGGAAGTATTTTTCATAACAGTACCTAGGACCCTTTGGGTAAAGCAGGTTCTGGTGCACATCTGCATCCTCATCTTGCCCGCCATCATCATCTCCGCGAATGCCCTTGCGGCCCAGCAGGTCTACGCGCGGACCATGGTAGCCTGGATTTGTTGTATTTATTGGCTGCAAACTTAACTTTTCAAGTTTTGGGGTTCTTATAAGGTAGTCGGTTCTGAAGCTTTCAACTTCTATTCTGTTGGGCTTCGCGCTTGTGAGTAATATTATATATATATATATATATATATATATATATATACATATTTCTCAAAATACACATGCACATGCAGTTTGAATATACTAATTATTGTTTACACATACATGTACGTGTGTGTTGTGTTATAGTCTGGTAAACATGCGTATACATATAGCATATATATATATATATATACATGTAAACATGAACATGTATAGAGAAACAGAAGCTTAATGCGTGGTTTCGGGTTTAGGGTCTCTCCGGAGTGCAGTTGTGTTGTTGCTTTTCAATTTTTGTTTTGTTGATGGAGGGGTGGTTTGGCGAGTTCACCATCGGCTGCTCTTCAAAAAATACGGTGCCGAATGTATATGGAGACAAAGGCTTGGGGTGAGAAGGATTGTTGCCCTCACGAGGTTCATGGATGATCCTAAACCTCTGACCCTAGAGAAGCCCTACCTGAAGCCTGAAGAACCTACGTAAATGTTCAGGGTTCCTTATTATGATTTCCTTGTATAAGTCCTTAAAAGGCAGGTTATTCCGGGTTAAGGTACACTCTATTGATTCGTTGCTCAAGTTCAGTTTGTTGGGCTTTTGGGTGAAGATGATATAGGTTTGAAGAATAGCTGTTGACTGTATGCTACTGAATTTTGGAGCCTTGATCATTGGAAAGCGGTTTTGGAGCATTTTATAGTAGAACCATGTACTGACAACAATGTTCTGCTGCAGTAAGCCCCAAAACCCTAGTCTAACGACTAGGGCCTTTGCCGACGAACACAGGAAGGACCTGATCCTGGATTTCTTGAGGGCTAGTTGAGGAGATAACAGACTCGTGTTTTAGTGCGCATTATAGTCTAGTTACACAGAGTTAATGTTTCTGTCATTGGGTCACCGGACATCGATGAAGCAACCCTAAGCCGCACCTTTCGGGTGGCCCAAGCGTGATAAGCAGGTGTCGCATAATTATTTCGCGAGCTTTGCAGTGATGCGCACCCGAATCCCAAAAAATAGACTCTTCCTAAACCCTACAGCTTAAGAACCTTTTTTGTTCGAGAGTTTAAGCTGCTCTCAATGGGCCCAGCAGCCTAAACCCCATCATAAGTATCCCTAGACGAGGGCGTTGCGGGACTTTTGTTTACTACGAAAGGGCCGAACAGGGTTCTATGAGAGTGATCCGGGGGTAGGACTTCGACAATTTGACATATTGTGCCTGGCATTCCTGAGTATCACCGTGTAGAAACCCAACACCCTTTGGACAAATTCTTGAATACAGACGAGGTCACAGACGTCCCCGTGCAGATGATGGACGTGCTTGGTACAGTGCCCGGGATCCCCAAGTTGACAGATGGACCCCCTAAACCCTAAACTTACAGGATCCTTAAGGGGGGGTGGTTCAAGGGGGGAGGGTACTAGGGAGCTTTGGGGAACCTTAGGGAAGCTTAGGGAGTATTGGGGAATAATGGGGATTACTAGGTTACCTACCCCCCTTGGACCACCCCCCCTTAAGGACATCCTAATAAACCCCTGGACCCTAAACCCTAAACCCCTTGACCTCTAAACCCGAGACCCATACACTCTGAACCCCAAACCCCTGAACCCTACACTCTAAACCCCTAAAACCCCTAAACCCATACACCACCCTACACCCTAAACCCCCAAACCCTACACACTAAACCCTGAACCCGAAACCCTTGAACGCTACACCCTTGGCTCAACAGTCTGAGGAAACTACTTGCTGCGGGCTCTGATACCATAGGTAAATACTGCCCACTTTCGGGGCATAACGCACCCTACACCCCTAAGCCAGCCTTAATTTCCGTAAGCCCTATGAACACTCTCAACCCTAAATCCATTGCACTCCATGAGCCCCAGACCGCAAGTGATGTCTGATAGCGCTGTAAAACATTTTTTAGGACCAGGCTGCCCCGAATTCGAGGACTGTCCGTGTGCTCCGGGTGCTACAAGTATTCAGTATTGGAATAGGGTTGCTGGGTACTAAGGTGATGTCCGTACTGAGCATTCAGACCCCTCTCCACCTGAAGGACCAAATGACCCTTAAAAGTAGGGGCTCCATACCCATATACTATGAATTCCCTATAAGGTATATGAACCTTGAACCCTTTTAGGGTTCATTTCGTCCTTAAGGCAAGAAAAGGATTGTAAGCATAAGTTCAACCTTAAGAAGGCCCTTGCTGAAGGCGGGCTGATTAATCACGAGTCTACCTGTGGAGGAGTTTCCGAGCAGGGCGCAACGCATAGGGCACGACGAGGAGACACCAAAACCAAGAAACCTGACACGATTTAGGATTCTGTGCGTTTAGGGTTTAATGCAAGGTTTTAGGGCTGGAATTCCGGGCCCGATATCTGAAACCCTGGTCCGCAAGTTCTAGGGCTTGCTTCACAGCGGGCCACGGTCCATGGTTGTGCAACACTGCCTCTAGTCTCCATTGTAGTTCCTTGTAGTGGTTACCTATTATAGAATCCTAATCATGTTTTTGGTTAAAGAAGGAACTACCTACAAGGAACTACAATGGAGACTGTCGTGAGTTCGGGAAGGGCCAAAGTATCAGGCTCCCTTTCAGTACCATTGTACCCGTTTTGTTTGGGGGCTTCCTTCTGAAAGCAGAGCCACAGTGGCAAAAGGGCGGCTTGAGTTTGGAGCATAAGAATGGATCCCTGGTCCCTACAATACTTAGTTGCTCAGGGGGCTTAGCAAGTAGGGTCAAAAGTACGTTAACTACGGCCCAGGGTTAAAAGTAGTTGCACGTGTAGTGTGACTCCAATTACAGCCTAGCCCCATCTTTTGATCCTCTACGTACTCAGGCGCTTCCTTACATCGGCTTTGACGCTGGGGGTCGGCAGGTCCGATCCTCAAGAAGTGCTCGCGGAAGAAGTGCAGAATAGAGCGTGCTCAGGGTTTGGGAGTTTCCGGAAATTCGGAGTGCCTTATTTTAGTTTGGGGTCCGTATAATAAAGATGCTATTACTGAGGGTCTATGTTAGAGTGCCATATTTTTGGAAACTCCTGTTTAGGAACTTTGTGTTGGCAAGCGGATACGCCCGAATCTCTGCTGCTAGTTTTGGTTGAAAGTGTAAGGGGGTTTGACTTAGTCACGATTAATGTTTCATCGCCGTGCGGGTTGCGACGAGGCTCGAGGCGGCGAGTCTTTGAACCAAACCCCAAGGCCAAAATCAACACCTCGGCGCCGAAACCCAGGGCTCAAACCTCGGTTCTGAAGCTTACTTGGAGGGGCAGGGGACTTAGTAAGTAGGTTATAAGTAGGGTTATAATTGGGGTAACTCCATTTAGGCTACTTTTACTCTTCTTATAACCGACTTACTAAGTCCCCTGCCCCTCCAAGTAGGGTGTCCTGAATGAATGCCAGCACACAGAACCCTAAAGTGCAGGGTCTTAAGTCTTAGGTTCGAGGGTTGCTGTGGCCTCCGCTCTTGTCGTGTCTTTGGGAGATGACCGAGGGCCCTCGAAGCAGGCTGTGGGGTTTAGGGTTTAGGGTTTGGGGGGTTTTCAATAGATATGGGTGGGTGCCTTACCGAAGTTCTCACAATGAGGATTGGGTAGCCAGGGCTCAGGGTTTATATGCAGGTCCCTCGTCGTCCGAAACTGTTGTTTGGTGTCCTACAGTTCACTTATGTGGCCTTGATTGTGTAAGCGTTCAAGTCACGTTCTGTCTCTTCAGTTGTTGACAGTCACAGACAGAAAAGGCGGAGGAGACAGATAAAGAGAGTGCAAGGAGCACCATCAAAGCCTCAAACCTGCTTATCGAGGCTGAGAGCTTCAGGTACAGGGTTTAGGGTTTAAGGTACAGGGTTCGGGATTGTTCTTGTTCTCATGGCTTTTGGATGGTGTCCCTGTACATGACATGTGCATCTTCCAGAAAGCTGCAGGTGTTGCATTTGCGTTTAAAGCCCCTTTCAGCCCAAGCCCCAAGCGGCCCAACATTGATCGTACTTTGCAGGTCTTGTTCCAGACGTCCTTCGTCTTGGCCGTGCAGTTCGTCTACCTCGCCACTGGCGGCATCAATGTTTCGATTTGGGTCCTGCTTCTGCACTGAATGACCCAAGACGGCATGCACAAAAACCAGACTAACCTTTTGGGTTTAGAGTTTAGGCGAATCCCGTGGCCAAAACCCCGTGCCCCACATCGAGGTTTTGAATCAGTTAACCTTTGCCGACTGAAAAGATGTTGTAGTACGCAAAGGTAAACTTCATTCCCCGCATCCAAGCAGACCCGCGACAAACAACGAGGATCCGAAACACCTAAAACTTCCAATCGTAAAACCCCAACCCAACCCTCCAAATCCTCCAAGATTCTGGCCATCATTCGCGTGCTGCTTCACTATGTGATGCATGAGCGCTGTATCAAGAAGTTCCTCGAGCTGAATGGGGTTCATCTAGGGTCCAGGGTTAATGGGCAGGGCTTGCGCAGGGTTTAGGCTTGATTAAAAGCTTATGAAAGTGAATGCTTAAAGGCTGCTCAGGTAGAGTATTCGGGCATGTGGAGAGAGGCGTGTAGGAGCGCAAGGAGGATAAGGTTCAGGAGCCGAATGTAGGAACCCGATCAAGGAAACCCTGGGCCTATAACCCCAAAATAGTAGGATTCATATAAGGAACCCGGTTTGATTCTCGATTCCTTAGATTCCTGAGTGTGCTTTTTGTTTTAATTTAGGGTCCCCTTATCAAAACCGAATTGCAGGAAAAAGGGTACCCTTGTTATCAAGGGGCTACTCAGGAATCTAGTTCCTCCCTGACCGTCCTTCAATGTCCTACAATACGACTATCGCATGGCTCTACAATCCTTTTCTACCTCCCTAGGCTGCTTCATTGAAAGTCAGGTTTCTATAGTAGGAATTAGGGTAAGCGTCTCCCACACTGCCATATTCGCATATAGGTGCTTAAGACCCTTTGGCTTAGGAAGCTAGACAAGTCAAGGGCTTTCTAGTACTTCGTTACCTGGTCTCACGGTTCTCGATCCTGTCCCTGAAGGTGCAAGTACCAAATCATCATATACTCGCCCAAACAGTAACCTACATGATTGCTATAGTCTCCTTAGGAATTACATTTTTTTGGATTTTTGTTCAGATGAAACCCAAGAGAATGTTAAAGTGCTATTTTTGTTATGCCTAGAGGCTCATACCCTACCCCTTTATGGTTAGGATCTGTTATCTTTAAAAGTAGGTGCCCTCAAAAAAGGGTAGGGTATGAGCCTCTGGGTGGTTCTAAGGGCTCGTATAGATTGCTGGGTCCTGTGGAGCCCTCCCAAAATCTTTGTTGGCTGTAAGCTCAACTTTTCAACTTTTGGGGTTCTTATAAGGTAGTCGATTCTGAAAGTTTCAACTTTTATGTCGGTTCTGAAAGTTTCAACTTTTATGTCGATTCTGAAAGTTTCAGCTTTTATGTCGATTCTGAAAGTTTCCATTTCTAGTTCCATGGGTTTGGGCCAGTCAGAATCTTCAAGCGCTGAGCCTACCCAAAGACTCCAACATCCCTTAATTGCGGAATATACCCTAAATCATATAAGGGGTCCTACCAAAATTTAAGGAGTATTCTTTAATTAAGGGATATTGGAGTCTCTGGGTACTCCAGTGGCTTAGCAAGTGTGGCCCCGCATAGAGGATCCTGGGACTTCGCAAGTACCTATAGTCTCCATTGTAGTAACTGTTTGGGGTTTCCTTTTAGGATCCTTAATATAAAATTGGTCAAACCAGAAAAAGGAACTACAATGGAGACTATAGGTATAGTCGGTATAGTCCTACTTTAGCGATCACGGAACTACATAAGCCCAAAGGGTTCTATGTACTGTTATGCGGGATACGTCCCCAAGTCATCATAGTAATTCCTAATATGGAAGCCCTACATTCTACATAGGACCCTTTGGGTACTTTGATGGGGGCTGTGTTTGAAAAGCCGTTACAGCAGCTCTACTTACTAGTCCCCTGACCCTTGGAGCCTGCCCTAGACCCCTAAACCCTAAACCCCTAAACCCCTACGTAAACCCCTGAACCCTAAGCCCCTAAACCCTAAACCCCCAAACCCTAAACCCTAAAACTCTAAACCCCTCAAGCCCCTGGAGGATCTACGACTGGATCTTTGCAGTCGTTCTATGTCTCGAAGTGCTCGGTTTCATGGCGTGGGTGGGGCCCTCGGGAGGGTTCGGTGTGCCCTGAATTTTCCACATGTACTGGGTTTAGGTTTTAGGTTTTAGAGGGTGGGGTTCTTCTTAAGGAGTCTAAGTTACGTTGCCATATTAGGTTTTTTTTCAGGAGTTTAACTTACGTTGCCATATTGGGGTTCTCTTTAAGTAGTTTAGCTTACGTTGCCATATTAACGAGTCCATATCATTTACTATAGATCCTTATTGTGGTAACTTGAACTAGATTCCTTAACAAGGACCCAGTTCCACATTTACAGCGCCCCGTCAATTAAAGGCTGCGAACATCCTGCAACTGGAACTCTCAGCACGAAGCCGCACATTCCGAATAACTAGATAGAATGATATAGATACATGATTGATAGATAGCTGCAGAGATAGATACATGCAAGTAGATATTTGGAGCATAATTGGAAGAGGCGGCCGTCATATTAACATCCGACACTAGAATGAGACATTGGCCTTGCAGTAAGTAAGTATGCATGTCTATATACACGCATATCTCTAGGTGTGTGTGTGTACATGAACATATACAAGTTTTTGATTTTGGCATGTGCGGCAACGAAGGTCGGTCTGACGGCAGCATGGTGCATCCTAGCGACGATCCTTTCTCCGACGAGCTACCTGCCGTATGGCACTGTTCGGCCCCCAGTCACTTCGGGGGCCTCAAAAGGTAGGATGAAGGTCGGTGGGATATTCCCAAATAAGAATCCTTATATAAGGGATCCTAAATCCCACCTACCTTCATCCCACCTTGTGAGGCCTCCGAGTCACGCCGAGGTTTCAGGTTTAGGGCTTGGGTGTAGGGCTCAGGGTGTAGGGCTCAGGGTCTGGAATAATTGGGTGGTTGTCAAAATTAGGGTCCCTTATTGTGAACCTTAAATATTAGGTGTCGTATTTAAAATAAGGACCCAAAAAGGGACCATAATTTTTGACAGCCATCCATATAAACATATTAGATGTGCCGTTAATTATAGCCCGAACCGGGCGCCCGGCGCACTAAATCGGGAATTGAAGTTCTATATGAGACCCTTGGCAGGTTGTGTGGAGGGAAACAGTTTCCTAGACCCCCGGTAGGATCCAAAAAGTAGATCCCTTAAAGGGGGTTCTTGTAACGTACCCTTAGTAGCATAGGGCCCCAAATCAGGTGATCTACTTTCTAGATCCTTCCGGGGGTCTGGGTTGTTGGGCACTAGAAGCATTCGGGCTTAGGCTCCTCGGTATGAAAAGGTATCGTAGCTAGGCACGCGGAAGCCGAAACCCCGGGAAGCCTTCATTCCAAAGAAGCCCAGCGACTCCAATATCCCTGAATTAAGGAATATTCCTTAAATTATAGTAGGATCCCGAATATGATTTAAGGTATATTCCTTAATTAAGGGATATTGGGGTCTCTGGGAGCCCCGTGTCTCTATCCTCCAACATGGGGGCTCAAAGAAAACCTATATGGGAGTTTCCGAAAACAGGGGACCGAAATGTAATACTTTAAAACAGTAGGATCCTTGATATCTCCAAAATAAGGTACCCCTAATTTCCGGAAACTCCCAAACCCTAAACCTGAACCCTTTATAGAACCCTTATAGTAACCCTTTAAAGGAACCCCTATAGTACCCCTAATTTTCGGAAACTCCCATATGAAGGGAACTAGACTTCAAGAGATCCCGCTGGCCAAGGCTTTGATCGTCTTCTGCTTGGTCATCTTGAGTCTGTGGAAGGACGGAGTTTCCTCTTCTTTCTGATTCGTTGGCCCTGCGTCTCCGGAGTCAGCCGCAAGCTCCGCATGCTGAAAGAGTTTAGGGCTTTGGGTTTAGGGGTTGGGGTTTACGGTTTAGGGCTTACGGTTTAAGGTTTAAGGGTTAGGGTTTAGGGGTCAGGGTTCAGGGTTAGGGTTTAAGTTTAGGGATTGGGGTGTACGGTTTCGGACTTTAAAGGTTAAAGGGTTAGGATTTAGGTATTGGGGTTTACGGTTTAGGGCTTAAGGTTTAGGGGTTAGGGATTAGGCTTTAGGGATTTGGGTACACCCTGAACCCCAAACTCCAAAAGCACGAAAGTCCTAAACCCCAAAGTCCTCAAGCCTGAGACCCTAGACCAGAAACTCCTAACCCCCCCAACTTTTCTATAACTATACCTCACCGGCTCTGAGATCTTCATTCCACCCCGAGGCTCCACAACTCCTTAATTCAGGAACGTACCTTAAATCATGGCAAGGATCCCAGCCATAAACCCTAGGCTTTAAATCGGAACAAGGTCCTCCCCATAGTTGACTTATTGTCTATTGTCTGTAAACTCAACTTTTCAACTTTTGAGGTTCTTATAAGGTAGTCGACTCTGAAAGTTTCAACTCTGATTCCCCTTGGGTTTTGGGCCGGGGAGTTTAAAGGTCTGTTCACTATATTAACGGGCTTCGAAGCCGAGAGGTGGCCCGAAACACGGACACTCCGACAGGAGCTCACGGCCACTGCCGCCTCCATGCAGAAGAAGGCAAAGCGGGTGTTCTCTGTGCATTGTGCTTGAAGGTTGATCTGAGCTTTAGCTTGGGTTTGGGGTTTAGGGTTTAGGGTTCAGGGCTTAGGGTTTAGGGTTTAGGGTTCAGGGTTTAGGGTTTAGGGTTTTTGATACGGATCATAGGGTGTCAGCAGGTTTTGACACAGTTTGACACGAGCTCTTCGGCTTTCTCAAAAAAGTCTGCAGAGCTTAGGCCCATAACCCTAAACGCCACCACCCGTCAGCGCCCCAAATCAGAATCCTTAAGTCCTGAATATAGAACCCCTGAATCTTTGTTAACGTTTAGGGTTTAGGGTTTAGGGTTTAGGGTTTAGGGTTTAGGGCAGGGTCCTCAAGCCCTACACACACACACACACACACCACAAAAAGGGGTAGGCTCGAAGAGACTTTGCAAAGCATGGACGACCAACTAAACCACCAGGCAGTTTGATGTCGACAACTAACAAGCTGAACGACCTGCTTAAGGGCCATGGGACTTAGCAAGACGATAAGTAAGTATAGGTGTAGTTGCCCTAATTAATTACAGCCGTACTTAGGCCCTATAAATTCGTTGTACTACCCTATACAAACCTACTTACAAAGTTCGTCCATCATGTTTCATTTTGGTCTTAGGCCCCTACAAAGCTACCCTAAACCATACCCATAACCATAAACCCTCGCTCTAAACCCTATACCCTCATGAAACCACCCTAATCCCAAAACCCAAAACCCTCATAAGACCACCCTACACAGAAGCGCTCATAAATTTTACCCTGGACCTTCACCCTGGGCCCCTTCCTCAGCCCTAAACCCTATACCCTCAACCCTAAAGAGCAGGATAAATAGAAATTGTGTGAATTTCGCTCCGTATTGGATTTTCATTAATTTCGAATTTTCATTAAAAGTGTGGGAAGAGATCCCAGCCCGATCCAGCCCGATTCAACTCCAACACCAGCCCAGCTCCCACAAGCCCAGCGCCGCACCCAGCCCCAGCCCCACCTCAGTCCTCCCAGCCTTCCCAGCCCCTAAACCCTAAACCCTAAACCCCAGGTTCAGGTCCCCAGTCACAGTTTGCCCCAGCCCCTCCACAGCCCCAGCCAGCAGCCCAGCAGCCAGCAAACCCGGCCCCAGCCAGCCCCAACCCCAGCCCAGCCCACTCCCAAAATCAAAACTTCAAAGCAAAAACGAGACTGCTCAAAACGTTTCGGTCAAGACGTTTCGCTCAAAACCCCGGACCCGAAAAAACCCTGAACCTCTAAACCAAAAGCCCTAAACCCTTAAAACCCAAAACCCTAAAACCCTAAACCCTAAAACCCTTGAACCCTACACAAAAACCCGAAACCCTAAAACCCTAAAGCCTGACCTTCCTCAGGTCTTCGCCATGGTCGATGAGAAGCTGCAGGGATGCTTGAAGGCGGTAAAGGATGTGGCCCGGCAAGAAGCCCGTCCTAGGGTTTAGGGTTGAGGGGTTTTAGGGGTTTTAGGGTTTAGTGGTTTAAGGTTTAGGGGTTTAGGGTTTGGGTTTAGGGTTTAGGGTTTAAGGACTCGTATATTAAGGCTTTTGGGCCCAAAGACCATACTGTATAAGGCGTTTGGGCTATTTTGATCCCTAGTAGTAGAGTAGGTAACCTTTAACCTTTTCTTGCGTAGTATAGTCCCTATGTGATCCCTATATACCCAATTTCAAAAAGGTTAAGCTTTAGTTCCCCATGATGCCCGGCAAGAACGTCATCGTTGGGTAACATTTTACATGTTTATGGGTACTTCACGGAGTAAAACTGTACATTTTTAACCCTATCCCAACCATGAACTAGTTTTAGGGCTCAGGCAGACATGAGAGGTCAAAGGGTCAAAACTAGGGTTTAGGGGTTTAGGGTTCAGGGGGCTCAGCGTTTAGGGTCTGGGGTTTCGGGTATGCTATGGGATTTAAGGGCTTTCGTGGGATCCTGAACAATGGGTTTTTGGGGTTGCTAAGTGTTGTTTATAGCACTTTGAGTTTTGCAGGGCTCATTCAACAACTGGCTTTAGGACTTTAGCAATGTAAGGATGTCCCGTGAGGGGGGTAAGAGTACTGTGCGCATGCATCCTTTCGCGCCCGTTTAAGGGCCGTAGAAGGTTTGGGGAGGGTAACGCAATACTGGCAAAGATTATGAGTGTATATATAGATGTATATATGTATATACCTATATACACATATAAAAGACAGAGAGAGAGAGAGAGAGAGAGAGAGAGAGAGAGAGAGGCAGAGAGAGACAGAGAGAGAGAGAGAGAGAGAGAGAGAGAGAAGATGTAGGCAATGCAGACGGTGAAGATGGGGTCAACCAGCACCAGATGACGGAGGACCATCTGGCAACAAGAAGAGAGCTAGAGGCCGCCATACAGGTGCTGTGCCCAGGGGGACAGCAGGTCCACTCAAGTTTAGGGTTTAGGGGGTTCAGGGTTTAGGGGGGTTTTGGGGTTTAGGGTTTAGTGTTTAGGGTTCAGGGTTTAGTGTGTAGGGTTTAGGGGTGCCAAGCAGGTCCACTCAAGTGCACAAGGACTGTGGCAGGCACGCGAGTTGCCCTTGGAGCAACTGTGGCTGGGGACTTCGATTTGGACGACGCCCAAGACAAGGAGGCCGCAACAACATCATAGGAGGCCCAGAGGGGTTTTAGCCTATGGTGGTTTAGTAGGGATTAAGTTTCACATAATAGGGTACATATTAACCTAAATTCCTAAAACCCCGAAACCCTACACCCTAAAACCCCAAAGCCCTCAAACCGAAGCTAAATTCCAAGCCTTAAATCCAGATAGTACCCCTAACATCCCCTATAGGAGCCCGTAATGGGGCCTTGAATCCTAGATTCTAAACCCTATAATCCCTATGCCCACTAAGGTCAAAGCCCTAAAACGCCCTAAACCCTGCAGCCCAAATCCCAAACCCCCCTGAGCCCTAAGCCCTAAATCCTAATTCCCCAAACTCCTCTACCCGAAGCTAAATCCTAAACCCTAAGGCCCTATAATTACATCCCTTAAAGGAGCCCTACATCCTAAATCCTAAACGATAATGCCCCTATACATCCCCTACAGAAACTCTTAAAGGAGCCCTGAATCCTAAATCCTAAACCCTTACAACCTAAACCTAAACCCAGTGATCTGACCCTTACTTAATGGAGCCTAAAGGCTGGAAACCCTAAACCCCCCTGTGCCCCAAACCCTCAACCCCTGAACCCGAAGCCCTAAATCCTAAACCCTAAACCCAGCTAAGCCTTAAATCCTAAACCCTAAAACCTTCTCAAACCCTTTACATCCCTGATAGGAAGCCTTGAATGGAGCCTTAACTCCAGACTCCTAAACCCTCCCATCTCCTGCAAGATCCTAAACCCTAAGACCCTCCTACATGTCCCTTACAGGAACCCTTAACTTAGATAGCCAATGGGGGAACTTTAAACTTTTTGGCATTATATATTTGGTCTATCTTAGAAAGCTTAAACTTTTTTGGGCTCGGTTATTGAAGGAGAGAGTGAAAGGAGCCCTGGATCCCTAAACCCAAAACCCTAAACCCTAAACCCACCCTAAACCCTAAACCCTAAACCCCTAAACCCTAAACCCACCCTAAACCCCTAAGCCCTAAACCCTAAACCTTAAAGGAGCCCAGGATCCGAAATCCGAAAACCCTCCCAGGAGATGGAAATGCAGAGCCAGAGCCAAGCCATGGTTTCGGCCCTAGGATCCGCGGCACCGAAGACTACGCCTTTTCTCTAGGAGGGCCTTAAGAGTTTAGGGGTTTGAGGGTTTAGGTTTTTGGGTTTTAGAGTTAGAAATAGGGTACCTTTGAGGGTTTTATGTGGGTTAAGAGGAAGGTTCTACAGTATTTGCGGCTTAAGAAATGGTAGTTCAAGGTCTGGGGCTTCGGGTTTCGAGTTTAGGGGCCTTCAGGCTTGCCTGAAGGGTCCATTAGGACGGCCTTTGGCATGTTCGAACATGGTTTCGGGGGGTCTCTTATCAGGGTCCTACTTTAATTTTTTTGTGCTTTGATTTAGGGGCCTTAAGCATTAGATTCCAACAGCTTGTGTATGAGGGTTATTGTCAGCAGGGCTACCTTGAGGGTCAGTACAGGATTTTAGAACTTGTGAATAGGGCTTGGGGGCATGTTATCGGTGTTCTTTAAGGGTTCTACATTCGGGTTTGTTGTTTTAATCATGGGCCTCAAGAACTACAGTAGAGTTCTTGTACGGATTTCTTCTAACGGTGACTGCGACGGTTACTATAAGGTTTAGTATAGTGGCGTTAGTCATGAGAATAGGGCTTGCGAGCATATTAGAGTCTCGTTTTAATGATGAACCCCCTAAACCCTAAGCCCTAGCCCTATAGCCTAAGCACGCATTACCAATTAATTGTTCAGGCCTTTACATTACCGCCTGCTTGGGCTTGATTGTTTAGTTTGTTCGATGTGTCTATGTACTCATTACTTGAGCAACTTCCTCACATGATATGCAGGCTTTCGTAGGTAGTTTCGTAAGCATTATTTTTAGGGGTTTATCGGATTTCGTGTGATTTTCGGCTGCCGGATTTCAAACCCTAAACCCTAAACCCTAAACCGTAAGGGCTGTGCTATAAGACAAGGAACGATAGGGTCCAGGGCCCCCCAGGCCGCGAGGCTTGTGGGATTATGTGAGGGCCTGAAGGGTTTGGGAGTTGGAGGGTTGGGATTAAGGGTTGAGGGTTTAGGAGGTGGAGGGTTGGGGTGAAGGGTTGAGGGTTTGGGAGTTGGAGGGTTGCGGTTTCGCATGCAGGCTTGCACGGTATTGGAGTGGGGTTCTGACTTCCTCATTTCGCAGGAACTGTTCTGCTTCAAGACAGCTTCGAGAATGATTTAAGCATCTCAGCTCCACCGAAACATAAACCCTAAAGCCCTACAGCCCTTACCAGAACACTGGAGGGAGCCCTGATCACTGCATCCTTACAGTAATCCTCAAACCCTCAACCCTAAACCCAAAACCATAAAACCGAGGCTCTAACCACTACCAAAGGGTCCTAGGTACCGTTATGGGAGATACTTCCCCAAATCATAATAGTAATTCCGAAAATAGAAACCCTACCTTCTACTTTCTAGGTATTTTGGACCCTTTGGGCTTATAGGCCTTACGCCCAAGATCCCCAAAAGGCCCTAACGTGAGAGCCAAGGAAAGCTCAAGGCTGAGAAAAAGAAAGCTGCCAAGAAGGCCAGGGTTTGAATCCCCACAGTTTTTGTTAGGAGCTGGGGTTCGGGGATTAGGGTTTTGGGTTTAGGGATTAGTGTTTGGGGTTTCGGGTCTAGGGCTTTGGGATTAGGGTTTTGGGTTAGTGTATCGGCTTTTGGATATACGGTTTCTTGTGCAGGAACTACGGGTGCAGCGGGTCGTGCTGCAACTCCTCTTCGAGACTTGTAGGGTTAAGGGGGTTAGGCGGTTTAGCGTTTGGGCTTCAGGCTTTGGATTTTTTGGGGTCGAGCCTGGTAAAACCTACGTAGCTGTATATCCAGCTCCTGCAACTAGCACCACAAGCTTGCGGACAGCCTACATAAGGGGCTTAAAATAATTACCTATAGGGTTCCCTTTAAAGGGATCCTTAAAAGGGGTCTATAAGGGATGCATCATTAGGACTAGAGTATAGGGGCCTAAACGACTACCAATACTATTTTGGGGGTCCTTAAATGGGCCCCAAAAGCCTGTTCGAATTATTAAGGCCCCTATATTTCTCCATCCCTAGGCCCCAAAACTGCTTAGACTGCGAAGTTAAGCTCGCAAGCGTTTGACATTTTGGCCCTTACCTTCGGTTTAGAGTTTAGGGATTTAGGGGTTTGGGGATTTAGGGGTTTAGGGATTTAGGGTTTAGCGATTTAGGGATTTAGGGGTTTAGGGGTTTAGGGTTTAGGCGCCCAAATGCTTGGACCGCAGGTGGATGAGTCGATGGCCGGTTTCGATGAGTATCAGCAAGAGAAGAAGAAGCGAAAGGCCTGCGGTTTGTCTTGGGGTTTAGGGTTTAGGGGTTTAGGGTCTAGGGTTTGGGGGGGTGAGGGGGGGAGGGGTTGTCGCTCGGTTGAGGCCCTCGGAATTCATTAGGGGTTAGGTGGTTTGCAGTTCTACGGGTCTAGAAATGGGGACATCGACGGTGCTGAAACTGTTTCGGCATGTCGTCTCGTGTAGGGTTCATAATAAAGGTCGGAACCACTATAGTGTTAACGTCCCAATGTCGTCCAAACGCTTTGTAGGCTTCCCCAGCACTTCAGCCACAAAACCTAACCCCTGAGCTTAGGAGTTCAGCAAATGCGCGGTGTAGCGTGCAAGAGTTAGGGGCTTAGGCTACCGGGTTTAGAAGTTTCAGGGTTCGGGGCCCCAAAAACTTCATTGGGGTTGTGGGGTTCAGGGCTGGCGGTGTCGGGGCGCAGGCTCCGGGTCTTCTCTATGCATCAATCGCCGCAGGTCACTCCGGGAGATGTTTTTTGCACCCTGGATGCAGACTCCACAGGGACGCTGTCCATCGACGAGTTCAGGCGGGTTCATTACACCTCGAGCTAAGTTTTTGGGGGGGGTAAAAGCAATTGGGTGAGTGTAGGTACTCGTGCTACGTCGCCTGAACCTTAGAGTCGAGTTTGAGTGTCAGGGGCGATCCTTCCATGAATTACCTGAGTGATGCATCTAACACTATATTGTACTGTATGTAGCCATGAACTGTGCCTTCCGGCCCTAAATCCCCCCAGCAAGCCTAAACCCTGAACAGGAAACTTTTCGCTGCGATGGACTCTTCTATGGACCCTAAGTCCATCGACAAGATGCTCCTGAGCTTCGACAGAGGGAGGGTTGCGGGCTCGAGGTTTCAAGGTCAAAGATTCAACTGAACCCTACAGCCTCTATTTCTCAAAGGGTTTAGTAGGGTTAGTAGGGTTGGAGCTGAAATTCATACTGTTGTGTTGCTTCTCAAACCCCAAACCCTAAACCCTGAACCTCGGGTGCTGGGGATTTCTTAAAGGGAGTTTGGGATCCTTCTTAACCCACATGGTTAGCCCGAGAAGTGCCAGAAAAGCGAAGCCCTAAACCCTGAAGCAAAAGAACCTAAAGCCCTACTCTCCCGGACGGCAAGTTAGAACCACCCTTGTCGCCAAAATTTTGCTCGGGCGTCGTTTTGCTTTCTCGGGCGCCGCTTTCCCCGAGCAGCAAGTATGTAAGCTCTGTCCTAGTCCTATAGCCCTAGAGCCCTGAACCCTGAAACCCCAAAGCCGGAAAGGACATCAAAACAAAGCACGACCCTGAGTCGAACGCCGCAATTCTAGTACGTGTCTTTTGACTGGAAGGGAGTTTCTTGCGGGCTATATTAGGTAGGTTTTACAGTAATGCCAATGCAGACTGCTAGGAACCCGAAGATACATTAGTAATGGGTGTTTGAACCCGAGTTCTGTGCGGCCGAGGTTTGCTTACGCCGACTCCGATGGTTCGGGCTTGGTGAGCCAGGCCTGGTGAGGGATCCGGGTGTATTTGCTTACAAGGGTTTTTGAAAGCCGCTTAGGTTGTATACAGGCTTCTACAGGCTTAAAAGCGTTTTGATACGGATTTAAGCTAGGCCCTCGGGTTGTGTGTGCTTCATGACAGGGTTGCGTGTTTAGGATAAAACGACTTCAAGTTCGGTGTAGTATCAGCCGCGATATGGCCACAAGCACCCAGGGTGCGAATGATCGCAGTGATCATGAGAAGTCGACCTATGGTTGGACCGATGCTGCTACATCTCCTTCTCTGCCTCCTCCTCCCTCCTGCTGCTCCTGAAACCCTAAAACCCTAAAACCCTAAACCCCTAAACCCCTAAACCCCTAAACCCCTAAACCCCTAACCCCTAAACCCCTAAACCCCTAAACCCCTAAACCCTAAACCCGTAAACCCTAAACCCCTAAACCCCTAAACCCTAAACCGTTGATGATAAAGATCCTGCATTACCTTAAGGACCCTAGACTATGGAAAGTATGGTATGTTCCTTATTATGGGTAATGCAGGATTTATATCGTCAACCCTGCTGCTCCTGCTGCTGCCGCTGCGTCGGTTCGTCGATCAGGGTTCACGTAAACGGTCATGGGCCTTATTAACTAGGGTTTTACTTAAGGTAGCTGTACTTGAATAACTTATAACTCCAATTAAGGTATGATCCCGTTTACGTTACACTGCTGATTGATGTCATATTTTGGCTTTTTGCCGCTCTTGTGCCTGCTCGTTCTCAGTGCTGCTCAGTCCTCTTCGCTGTTACTTCACTCCATGGTGGCGGTGTGATGGTGCGGATCAGGATACGATGGTAGTTCAGGTGATGATGGTGACAATTCATAGGCCAAAAGGGGTTTAGCCTATGGAGGTTTAGTAGGGATTAGGGCTCCCATAATGGGGTTCATGTTAAGGAATCCCCCTACCCCAAGAATCTTAAACCCCCTTTTGGCCTCCTATCAACAATACGGAGGAGGAGAACGATGTCAGGCACCTTTGACGGGCATCCGCATAAAAGGGGAACAGCGTGTACTTGACAATTGCTTTTGAAGACCGGATGCTAACGCTTGTAGTGGGGTGGTGCTTGCGTTGCAAGCATAAACGATAGAGATTGGAATCGAATGTCTTCTTCGTTTTTGAGGGCTTTCGATGTTGCCGTCGCTCTCAATACTACAACTGCAACTTGCAAGTTACACTATACAGTGGTACTCGTAGTTAGCTTTGTAAGCCCAGAGGTTCCAAACCTCAACCATATATGATCCTTTCGCGCCAAGCCCCCCTAAACCCAAACCACCAAACCCAAAAACCCATAAACCCTAAACCCCTGAACCCTAATCTCTAAATCCCTACACCCTAAATCCCTAAACCCTTCAACTCAAAACCCCCGAATCTCTAAACCCCTAATCTCTACACCATAAATCCCCAAACCCCAAAACCCCCAAATCTCTAAAGCGCAGGACGAGTTCGAAGAGGCCTGGAACTTCCTGGTCGAGCATCTCGTTCAGAAGGTGGGCTGACTTGGCTTAGGGACCTTGGTGTTGAAAGGGTTCAGGGTCTAAGGTTTCGGGCTGTAGGGCTTTAGGGTTTATGTTTAGGGTTTTGGGGTTTAGGGTTTTGGGGTCTGGGGTTTCAAGGCTAAGGTTAGACAGTCTTGGCCTTTGGAGTTAGCATTTAGGACTCTACTACCTAAACCCTAAGCCCTAAATCCTAAGCCCTAAACCCAAAACCCTAAACCCTAAGCCCTAAACCCTAAGCCCTAAGCCCAAAACCCTAAACCCTAAGCCCTCAACCCTTGCCGGAAACAGGAGGATCCTCAAGTTGGAATCCTCCACTCGCTGCCGAACTACCTATAGTCTCCACTGCAGTTCCTTTTTTGTTCAAAGGGGAAAAGGAGGAACCCTTAATGGGGACCCCTATCCCATAATGCGCTATGTAATGGGTATATAATCGATCTATTAAGGGTATATACCTAGGGTCCTTATTAAGGGTCCCTCCTTTTACCCTTGGATTTGTGGTTTAGTTAGCCATTTTTTAATTAGGATCCTATAAGGTAACCCCAAAAGGGAACTACAAGGAAACCCCAAAATGGAACTACAATGAAGACGATAGGTAGCTTAGAAGTTTTCAGTTTCCGGCAAACGTCGAACGCTCTCAGTCCCGAGCCGGTTTGTATCGTGTGAGGTTGGATAGCTAGTAGTACAGTGAAAACGTTATGGGTGAATTATCACTAAGTGCGTCGAAATTCAGCCCCTCAAATTCTTAAGCAATGAATTCTTAAGCAATACTCCCGCTGTAGTTTTTCTTACTGCTTCCTTCTTACACTTACGTATGTTATAGCTCAGCGATTAGCAATACTATTCCTCCGGGTTCGTCATGAAAACTGTTCTACGTTCGCCATTAAACCCTGAGCCCTAAACGTCCCGAGTTTGTTTCCGTCTTACAGTTACAGTACGAATATTATTCCCGCAGGGCGCTTGATGAAAGTTATACTACGTTCGCCATTAAACCCTGAGCCATACACCCTAAGCACTATCACCCTAAACTCTAAACCCTAAACCCTAAACCCTAAACCCTAAACCCTAAACTCTAAACCCTAAACCCTAAACCGGTACACCCTAAGCCCTAAACCTCCCGAGCCAGGTGCTCGCCGAACTTGGGTTCGGTCCCCTGGATATCATTTTCGCGATTGGGATGAGTGCCACGCGGCTGTTAGAGTTTAGGGGTTTAGTGGTTTAGGGTTCGGCGGGTTTAGGGTTTAGGGTTTAGTGTAGAGACCAATGGAATAAGTTCAGTCGGTTTGGAGGCCCAGGGTGTGGAGTCTTTGTGGCTGAAGATGCCTAGGCCAGAGCCTGCCTTGTGCTTAAGGCCCTGACTTTGAGTGGGTTTGCTGTGTGTCTTTTTTTGTGAGGGGGGGCGGAAATTATGAAAGTCAATCCACCTCGAGGGTTTAGGTTGGGGTTTGGGGTTTGCGCGTGGAGCTTTCAAACTTTTAGGGTTTAGGGCAAAAGTTTGGGGCCGAGGGTTACGGTAAGCGTCCATCGGCATTTAAATTCCAGGTTTCAGCTCAAGTTGAGCATGGTCCTCAATGCAAGCTGCTTCTGCTGAAGTTCCTCATCTTGCTCCGCAAATCGTCCGAAACCCTGTACCTTAAACCCTAAACCCTGCACCATGAACCCTCAACTCTAAACCCTGCACTTCAACCCCTAAACCCTATCTGCAGCGCGACCCGGGCCATTGGCGAACTCATGGCAACAATCCGGCTGATGGACAAAATCCTGCATTCCCTATAATAAGGAATGCTTATGGCTGGAATTCGATTTTAACTCCGGATTTCATACCCAATAAGGAATGGATCATAATTCCCATAGTTTAGGGTCCTTGGGGTAATGCAGGATTTTGTCCATCAACAGTCCCAAGGCTTTCGACCCTCAAGCTGCCACCGGTTGAGGGTCTACATGCAGGGTTCTAGAGCTTCAAGGGGGAAAAGGAGGGACCCTTAATGGGGACCCCTACCCTATAATTGGGTTATATAATGGGTAGAAAATAGCTATATTAAGGATGTATACCTAGGGGTCCTTATTAAGGGTCCCTCCTTTTACCCTTGGAGAGCTCTACAGGCCTTAAACTTAAACTCCCCACGCTTTGTAAGACCCCCAAACCCTAAACCCCAAGAAATCGAAGCACAGGGTCAGAGGGTCTAATATATGGAGGCCTGAAAACTTGAAAGGGTTTTTCGGTTTAGAGAAAATCCGCAGATGCTAGTCGTTAGGATGGCTATCTTCAGCATGCTATGACAAGCCAACACCCTCTTCCAATTAACAGTGCCCCTATATGAGCCCAATTCGAACTCCGAGCTTCAAAAACATCTCCCAAAGTAGCTGTTCTGTGGGGTTGAGGTGGGTTTCGGATTTAGGGCTGTAGAGTTGGAGTGCAAGGATTACTTTCAGAGCGGAAGGTCCTTACGATGATTTGCTTCTTCCTTTTCATCTTCTTTGCCGCTCGTCTGCATCAAGTACAACTAAACGCCTGCATAGAGGGCCCTAAACCCTAAACCCAAGAGCCCTCAGAATTCCGAACAACTAAACACCTAGAAGCCACCTACACCTTGTAAGGTCGTAGACCCTAAATCCTGAACCCTTAAACCCTAAACCCATCTAAACCCACCTGAACCCTAAACCCTGAAAGATGTGAGTCCTGCAAGACCTAAGCCTTACTTCCGCAACTTGCGGCCCAGATTCGAACTTGGAAGTGGGCGGGGTGGTTTTTAGGGGTTTGGGGGTTTGGGTTTTTCGGGCTGCTGGGTTTAGTGTCTCGGGGTTTATGACTTGATGTTTAGGGTTTGGGGTTGTAGGATTTGGGAGTTGGGGCGGGTGAGAAGTTGTCGAGTTTAGACTGCTATTGCCTTGGCAGCTTGGCAATCTCAACATCAGCGGCCAGATAGCCAGATAGAGCACGAGCCACCTGGCATCAGAGCAGGTAGATCCGAATGAAGCAGGGCTGAAGTTTGTTTGTACCAAGCCGCTCCGAAGCCCTACTAAAGGCCTTAAACGCTACCAACGCTGACAAAAGGTTTCCTTGTTCAGGGGCAGCAACATCTGAACAGCTGATCAGACGGAGCGAATCATAGAGTTCAACGCTCGTGCAGGGTTTTTTGCAGCCTAGCTACGAAAATGACACCAAATCCTAAAACCAGACCAGACGAAATTTGTGCAGCCCAATGTGCAGATAGAGTCGTACGAGACAGCAAGACAAGCGAGCTAATGTCAAATATGTTCTTACAGGCCCTAAACCCTAAACATTATTAACCATGACCCGGTAACCCAAAACCGCGGACCCTAGCCAATATGACCCACATGCTAACTTGGCCTAGATGACCCTGGTTCCTCAAAGGGTCCAAAGTACTGTTATGGGGTATACCTCCCCATATCATAATAGTAGTTCCTAATATAGAAACCCTACATTCTACTATTTAGGAACCCTATATACTTAAAAACTCTAAACCCGAACCTTACATTCTACTATATAGGTACTTTGGACGCTATGGGTTCGAGTAACCGAGGCAGGATTCATGTCTTCGGACTGGTGTTCACGTTTTGTGGTATGGGGTTTACCTATAGACTCCAATATCCCATAATTGACGAATATACCGTAAATTATAGTAGGATCCCTAGTAATTAGTATGATTTAAGGTATACTCCCCACCTAAGGGATATTGGAGTCTCTGGGCAAGTTACACGTTTTCGGTCTGGTGCTTAGTAGGGAATGGGAGAATGGATCCTTATAGTAGCCCCTGCATAATCCCCAAAAATAGACCCCATATATCCATTCCCCCATTCCCTGCCAAGAACCAGACGGTTTTGTAGTATGGAGTGTAAGCTTACGCGTCTACAACAGGGGCGTAGATCTAAGGTTTAGGGCACCTTGCAGACCTCTTGATCCTATAGAACTCTAAAGCCCCTCCACCGGAAACCGCTAATATAGGGGCCTAGACAAATACCTATACCGTTTTGGGGTTCCTGACTATAATAATTCTAGGGCAAACAGGCGTAGGCACCACTCTGGGGGAGCAGCCCAAATCCCTTCGACCCCCCTTCGCCGAACCCCCGCCCCCTTCGTCGAACTTCGCCCTCGGCTGTGGCTAATATTAGTATTAATATATTTAGTATTAAAATAATATAATAATTAGTAGTAGTACTCTTATATAATTAGTATTAAGATATACTATAACTAATTACAAGTATTATTGTATGAAACATGCGAGGATTAGTATTTGTTGTTATATTAGTTTTAGATAATAGAGTCTGAGTACTTGCTTATGTGTCATACTTCCGGTGTAGTAATTGTAAGCCACAAATAAAGAAAAACAATAACAAAAACAGCCCATCACAAGAACTCTAGTAACTGATTGAGAAGCAATGGTTAACTATTTGGACAACTACAAAGACAATGCACAACTTATTACTTATGATAATGAATAAGAGCTACGGAATAATAATGACCATTTGTTTGCTAGCCAAATAATTCTTGTAGTAACTCATATGATAAGAACAAATAATAACTGCCATACCCCCGAGTGTAGCAACAACAACAATCGCCCGAGTCTCACCTACCTAAGTACATATAACCTTAGTCGTGTAACATTTGCGTGGTAATTGAAATTGTAGAACAGCCGCCCGAGTGTAATAATTTAAAACCAACGACAACTGCCCGAGCCTCACCTACCCAATCATCTGTGCATAGTTTATGCAATATATATTTAGTATTCTGAACATGAGTATAACACATATGCATTAGCTTCCCCATAACTTTAAAGCCCCCTGTAACTTCCCCTTAACCTTAAACCCCAGCCCGCCCCTTCACCTCCGGCGCCGTCGACACGACAACCGCCGGCGCCCCACTTTCGGGTGTGGGTTTTAGGTCCAGGGTAGTTGTAACTTGGTTTTTTGGGTTTCGCGTTTAGTGTCCAGGGTGTAGGGGTTTGGGGTTAGGGTTTGGGGGTCAACGGGTTTGGGAGTTGTTTGGGGGGAGCAGGTTGTTCAGGGGTTCAGCCTGGGGCCTTGGCGTGTTGGTGGGGTTTCGGGTTTAGTGTTGAGGGTTTGGAGCTCAGGGGTCGAGGTTCTAGGGATTGGTGGTTCGGGGGGTCCGGGTTTTTCAGGGTGTTCAGATTGGGGCTTTGCGGGTTTGTCGGGTGGAGCATGATCTTGTGTTGATTGGGGTTTGGGGTCGGGTTGGGGCTTGACTCAGGCTGGGGTTTCGGGTTGAGGCTTAGTTGAATTGATGGGTTGTTACTGTTAATTTAATTTAATTCTAGTAACTGCCGGGGGCCCTGGACTTCGTGACGAGGCGCGTTTAGGATTAGTGGTTATTAGAGGTTTGGGTTTGAAGAGGTGGACTGGTGCATTGCACCAGGCCCCTCAACAGCATCCAAGATGCCAGGTGGCCGCGGCGGCCTGACCACCGGTCAGGCTCCCGGCTCAATAGGCCTGGGCGGCCGTGGCGGCCTGACTTCGGTCAGGCTCCCGGCTCCCGGTCTTCTGGAAGCAGCCTTGTCTGGGCGGCTGCGGCAGCCTGACCACCGGTCAGGCTCCCGGCTTCCGGCATGGCCTGGACGGCCGTGGCAGCCTGACCACTGGTCAGGCTCCCGGCTTCCGGCATGGCCTGGACGGCCGTGGCAGCCTGACCACCGGTCAGGCTCCCGGCTTCCGGCATGCGGCTTTCAGTTCACCCTGGCATCTTCGGATACTGGTCTGGGTGGCCGCGGCTCCCGACCAGATCATTCCAACCTCGCCCGAGCCCCCAAATAGCAGTAGTCTGAAACCCTACTAATAAATCAAGACTATACTTAAATTATACCCTAAACCATAATAATATTAATAATACACATTCCCCTCCCCGCCCGGCCCTGGTCCGAGCCTCAGTTACGGAGTCAGTTGGGGTTGATTGATTCATTCCCCCTAATTATACCCTCAATTTCAACTAGTAAGCCCTAAATAAATAAAGGAGGTGTCAACCCGAACCCCACCTGAAGGCTTCAATTGACTTGTCCGAGTTCTGAGAATAGCAATGCTTATAATTCTAATAAGTAATAATTATACTAATAGTGATCATTCCGTATTCCAGGTTGAAACTGCCCGAGCTTCCCAAAGCATCGTTCATGGAACTTCATTCTTCAAGAGAGCCATGACAATCATAATAATACTCATTCTTTGATCGTCATAGACATTCGTTAGTTAAGAAACTAAACAGCGTCCCATGGATCATCACCCCACCAAGCCATCCTTGCAACTGCCCGAGCGACCCATACCTCCTGCCCGAGCCCAGAGCAAAGAAGACTACTAGTGCTACTAGGATCCAACTCAATATAATTATTATGATTATAAGACCCCGACTACAGACATCAAAAGCATGCTCTAGCAGCCACAGCATTCCCACAATCGATTTTGCATTATAATATACAATATTGTTCCAGCCAATTAAGAGCCCTGTGTTTGCGAAGTTGGGAGTGTTTGGATTTGGGACTGCGTGAACATCCAGTCCCCAGCCCCACACCTCAGTACTTAGATTCGTAAATAAACCACAACGACAACCCCAAACTCTAGACTTCGGAGCCTTCAACCCAAGGAGCTTGCTCACCCGCAATCGCAATACCTGCCGCTCAGGTCTGCCACCCGCTGCGATTCGCCGTTGGCTGACCACGATTGTCCGAGGACCGGTCCATTGACGGGGTGTCGAGGGCTGTGGCAGCATCAATAAACAAATAAGACTAAACATTTCTGGGTCGAAGGGGCTTGAAACCTTGCTAAAAATATTAAACGTGGGCCACATTGGAGTTTGCAGAGGTACGTCCGAGATCCAGGCCACACGTCAAAGGGTATTTATTATTACTATTGACTATGTGTCCAGTCCCGCATTTGGCAAAATTCATGAGACTTTTAATAAACTTCAGTGGCTGTGACCGACACCGCCGCCATCATCCTCGAGTAATTCGTGAAGCACTTGATTGAGCGGCTGGGGTTTTAGCACCCACTTTGCCTCCAGACGATAGCAAGCCCGTGCAGCAGGGCCACCAGTAGTAGAAGTAGTGGAAGAAGTAGTGGTAGTAGCAGCAGCAGCAGTGTGGTAGTGCTAGTGGTAGCAAGGCTCATAATAATTCTCTAACGAACGAGAGCCCTCGTCTCAATCCCATACATGTACCTATTATTTTACACGTAGTCAGTGGCTAGAATTTGAAGTATTGAGTACCTTGTCAATTGTAAACATTAATCATTTAGATCGAAGTTCTGTGCCAGCCATGGCAAGCGCCGCCGGTGGAGGTGGCCGAAAGAACGAGGAGCCGCCCGAGAAACCGCCGGGCGGAGACGAAGATGCGGAAGAGGAGGAGGATGAGGATGTGCCCGAGGACGGTGTTTGGAAAAGTAAGCTCTAACTAAATAATAAATAATTAAGCCTTCCCTTGAATTGAGCCAAAGATAACTTGGGTTAATTAATTTTACGGTGTTGAGATGATTGAATAGAAAGCCCCTGCAGGAAAAGCGGCGTCCAGGCTCCAAGCCCAATAAGAAGCTGCGGCAAAAGCGTCGCTTGCTCCGGGAGGCGGCGGAGCAAGCTGGCCAGCCGCCCGAGAAACGGCATCCTCACAGGTACAGGCCTCCGTCGTCCGAGCCGGCTAGCAGCAGTGGTGGTGGGCGGCCGAGTTCTCGTGCTGCGTCCGAGCCGTCAAGCAGCAGCCGGCCGGCCGGGCGGCCGTCTCCGCAACTCGGTTTGAAGATTCAGCCCCGTGTTGCCTTTATTAATACTTTTAAATCAATAAATAGACTATAATTAATAATAATAATTATAAGTAATAATATTATTTTAATAATAATAAATAATTATAAGTAATATAACAACTATATTTAATTATTATTTATAGCTAGTATTAATAGTGAATAGTGGCTGTAGGAAGAGGTGGGTTTGGACCTGGTGTGGTTCATGCGTGCCCCGAGTTAAGCTCCAATCAAGGTATCCACAGGTGAACGAGTTTATGGAGAACATGGACAACCTCCCGTCCGATCCTACGGCGGCATACAACATCCTGTTTCGCCAGTGGTGCTGCATGAATGCCCGTTTGGTGTACATGCATGCCTGCAGGAAGGCTGTGGCTCGGCGTGCTAAGCAACTTTTTTCGGATCCTTGAGTCATTGAGGGGTTGATTGGTTGTCTTTCAGGGGTTGGAATTTAAATGTTCTAACAAATATATTTTCGTGTGCAACATCCCCAATTCCAGATCGCCGATGCCCACGGGATGCTGCCACTGCAGCCCATCAATAAGCCCGTGACGATGGCGGACTTCACCCGAGCTGTTCAGGAACCTCAGCTTCATGTTCTTGCTACTGCCTAGTCGTATTGTGATGTATCCTTCTAGTTAAGTTCCAGGCCGACTGGAATCTCTATTATTTGCTAATCATAATAATTATTAATGCACAGAAAGCATCCGAGGAGCTGAGGGACCTCCTGCAGTTGGCCCGGGCCCAGTTGGCAATTTTCGCATTGCATGCGCCCGAGACTTGGAAGAGCAGTAATACAGGCTTTGCAGGGCTTAACGTGGACATCCGATACTCAGTTCAAGTCAGTCCAGGAGTAACTCTTAATTATTTTGTAGTAAATTAATCCAAAAGACTTAATTATATCATTATTAATTTAATTTAATTCGCTAGTATATAATAATGCTTAGTATATAGTAACTTAGTAACTAGTTAATTGATTATTTTTTGTTATTTGTGTTAGCTAGCTAGCTTCGCTGCACCCTGGCCAAGGAGGAGTACAACTACTGTATCACCGTCACCGCGATTGTCTTCGCCGAAGATACCACAGTGAAGGCGACTGAGTTATTAACTAGTAGTCGTCGTCGTCGTAGTAGTAGTAGTGGTAGTAGTAGTAGTGGCAGTAGTAGTGGCAGTAGTAGTAGTAGTAGTAGTAGTAGTAGTAGTAGTAGTAGTAGTAGTAGTAGTAGTAGTAGTAGTAGTAGTAGTAGTAGTAGTAGTAAGTAGTAGTAGTAGTAGTAGTAGTAGTAGTAGTAGTAGTAGTAGTAGTAGTAGTAGTAGTAGTAGTAGTAGTAGTAGTAGTAGTAGTAGTAGTAGTAGTAGTAGTAGTAGTAGTAGTAGTAGTAGTAGTAGTAGTAGTAGTAATAGTAGTAGTAGTAGTAGTAGTAGTACGTAGTAGCAGTAGTAGTAGTAGTAGTAGTAGTAGTAGTAGTAGTAGTAGTAGTAGTAGTAGTACTAGTAGTAGTAGTAGTAGTAGTAGTAGTAGTAGTAGTAGTAGTAGTAGTAGTAGTAGTAGTAGTAGTAGTAGTAGTAGTAGTAGTAGTAGTAGTACTAGTAGTACTAGTAGTACTAGTAGTACTAGTAGTACTAGTAGTACTAGTAGTACTAGTAGTACGAGTACGAGTACGAGTACGAGTACGAGTACTAGTACTAGTACTAGTAGTAGTAGTACTAGTACTAGTACTAGTAGCAAATAAGTTTCGGTTCCCAGACTAGTACATCCTGGAACTTTCATGGCTAGTTAGAGGCACTTATCAATTATTCATTATCACATTTATTAATTCGGCGAGGTCTACCAGCGTGCCGAAGTTCCACTTCGTCCGAAGCCTGCTGCGGCGCCCGAGCAGCCGGGCAAGGGCTGGGACAAAGGCAAAGGATGGGGCGGCGGCATCGGAAAGGGCAAAGGACCGCCCGAGAAGGGCGGAAAGGGGGCGGACGGCAAAGGACCGCCCGAGAAGGGCGGAAAGGGGGCGGACGGCAAAGGGCCCGAGAAGGGCGGAAAGGGGGACGGCAAAGGGAAGCCGCCCGAGAAGGGCGGAAAGGCGGCGGACGGCAAAGGAGGTGGGAAGCCGCCCGAGAAGGGCAAAGGAGGTGGGAAGCCGCCCGAAAAAGGAGGTGGGAAGCCGCCCGAGAAAGGAGGTGGCAAGCAGCCCGAGAAGGGCGGAAAGGCGGCGGAGGCAAAGGCGGTGGCGGTGGCAAAGATGGCCGAGGCGGCGGAGGCAAAGGCGGCGGTGGCAAAGGCGGCCGAGGCAAAGGCGGCGGAGGCAAAGGCGGCGGTGGCAAAGGCGGCCGAGGCAAAGGCGGGGGAGGCAAAGGCGGCGGTGGCAAAGGCGGCCGAGGCAAAGGCGGGGGTGCCAAAGGCGGTGGCGGTGGAAAGTATGGCTAAGGCCAAAGCTGCAGCAAAGGTCCAGGTGGGAGTGCCGAAGGCGGCTGAGGCTCCCAAGGCGAAAGCTGCCGAGCCAAAGGCCGAGTCGTCCGAGAAGAAGGCGGGAATTTATGAAGAAAAGCCAAGCCCGTAAGCCCAAATCAAAGCCTTGAAGCCCTGGCCAGAAGTGACTCAACGAGCCTGGGCTTTCCACCACCGCCTTTCTTCCTGTCGTCCGGGACGAGTCAGACTGCCGCGTGGTGCTCTTCCATTCTTCCATGCCTTTTTTCTCGTCCGAGACGAGACTGCCGCATGCTGCTCACGGTCCGAGACGAGCAGATATTAATGGAAAAGTGAAGTGCAGCAGGGGAGCAAATCGTTGTAAGTATTTTAAGTAATTGAACTTGCAGGCTAGTTACGAACTCGAGGGGTATCCAGAGGCAGGAGGTTGAGAGCTGACGAGGCTTAATGGGGAGATCCCGTGTGACTGGGCTTGATTCATTCAGCGACGTCGACAGCGTAGGTATAGTAAGAATTCGGCAATAATAATTATTACGTGAACAATCGAGAACAAGATTAGAAATAAAAGTAAACTTCACTCGGTCCCGATCACAAGATCTTAGAAATCTTAGGAGGAAAGACAAGCCAAGTCCAGGTAGATTCAGCCGTTCAGGGCATTCCTCAAGTGTCTCTGGAGGGTCGGTAGGAAGTTTCGGCTTGCCGATGCATTTGAGTAATTAAAAAGTAATTAGTAATAATTTTGAAATGATTTCGTGAAACGATGGAGCAATGTACTCTTCTGTCTATGTAACCAATTTAGTATACTTCTCAATTGTTGAACTCTCAATGGATGATCTAGATTCCAATTTTAAGAAGTGAAGTGGCACGGTTCGAGGATGCGGTTGTGCGGTTTCGGCCGCATAAGGCTGCCTTTTGGTTTCTCAAGACAGATTAGTACACTACTGACATGCTGCCAATCAACCGACTGATTCATTGATTCTTTATGTCTTGCTATTCCGGGGATCCTTCGGGTAGATATTCATGACTATTTACTACAATATTCATTTAATGACATTAAGTATGAAATATAAAATCAAAATCGCATAGGAACTCGGGCTCTCTAATTTTCTCAGCCCTTGACCTGCAGAGCCAGATTTCAGGATTCATTAATTCTCCATTTGACAAGTCCTAACAATTAAATTAACAACAAAATCAGACTCGAGCAGTGGGAACGGCATGAATTTGTCTTGGAAGCTCTAAGGGCCGAGCAAGTACTAGTAGCAACAAATTCAATTAATGATGTTGACAAATGTTGTCATTCTATTTCTGTATGTCATATGAATATATAAATATATATATATATATATATGTACACATATAAATATGGACCGAATCTGACTAAGTCGTACTGAGCAAGTCTGTCCGAGGAAAATTTCTATTTAGTAGTTGGCTTGGAGTGCTGGGTTCTCATTTGCCATGAGATCTTCCGTATCAACGCATGACTCAGTTTAAATCATGGACCGAAGCGGGAGGAGTGGCCTTCAATAAAAATAATATAAATAACTTATTGAATCCTAGTCTAGTAATTAGTAATAAATAAGACTAATCATGAACTGAACAGATGCCGTCCGAGATGCAGGGTTTCAAGGGGTTCAGGGCACCCCAGGCTTATCATTAATTCAAGCAGTGGATCGAACATCAAATCAAACTATATTCTACCTTGAAACCCCTGGATCTCGCTGCCGACCAGAAGCTTCCTTGCCCGTGGCAGAGAAACCATGTCAAGAGTCTCCCAACCAGGGCCCCAGGGCATTTTGGATTTCCAAGAGGGAATTCATTTGAGAGTAGCATGAACGAATATTTGTCATCTGAGTTCAGAGTTGGAAGCAGAGCCACCCAGCCCGAGACACAAGCAGACAAACCCACAGCTGAGACCTTGCATTAATAGACACGAAGAATCAGACAGTCAGTTGAAGGTATCCCACAGTAATTTGTTGCCAACTTAACTTCCCATGCTCGAAGGAGCAGCCGCCGGCGCCCGATGAAGCTGCAGCCGACCTCGCGATTCGCGATGTCCGAGGCTCGCCGCGTGCAAGCATGCATTTGTCGCTTCTGCAGCGGTTGTGTAACGACATGTCGGAGTGACTGCACAGGGCTGCATGAGCACTGCACTGCCTCAGCTTGAGCAGAACTTGCTGCATGTCCGCAGCTTCCCCAGGCGTTAATTAAGTGAGAAGTTCGGAAGACATGACATGGGGCCGTCCGAGTGCTAGGCCTTAGTTACTTAATGACATGCCCGAGCGGTATTTAGTTACTTACTTAAGGACATGCCCGAGCGGTAGGCTTTAGTGCCATCCAGTGTACTTCAGGCAGCCAGCCAAAATTAAAATCACAGCACCCGCCACCCTGGCATCTGAGGACGTGCTAATTCATACACAGACTAATTCTCATGCTCAACAATAAATAATTAAAAGCCTGGCTTTTTGGAGAGTTTTCCTCCTTGCCCGTGCCGTGCTCCGGCTTTCGCCCGAGGAGCCATGGCAGGCCCGTCGGAGGGCCGAACTCTGATCACCATCCGGCCGGAGGATATGCCGGATTGGGAGTCCGGAGATGAGGAAGGCGGCCCGTCCGAGGATAACCGTATCCGGTTTTTATTCCGAGAGCCGCCGATGGACTACATAGAGGATCAGATGGACATGGGCCGCCCGAGACCCACTTTGATGGACCGAGGCCCGGCTCTGTTTGAAATAGTCGGGACACAGGCCCAAGGTTTTTTTTTTTTTGTTGTACATCTGTGCATCTCGGCAGGCTTCCCGAGACATCTGAATCCTCTGCTGCCGCCGTGCAGCTGGCCTCTCAAGCAAGTGGTCAAAGCTCTGTTTCGGGACCGGTACGAGCTGGCGTGGGTCCTTTACAAGCTCAGGGCGGACGAAGGCTCTTGGATTGCGGCCTGGCTTCACTTCAGGATCGGTTTCCGTGCTACTTCTCATTAGTCTTACTAAATTAATAAAAATGTACTTTATCAGCATTAAAATCGTAAATTTTCCATCTCAGGTCATTTCGGCCTTGGCCAGACATTCCCATCCGAGAGCTTTGGACTTCGCCCGAGACCTCTGCGGACAGGTGCTGCGCTATGTGGTGAAGTCCGAGGAATGGAGCGACGTGCCACGGCAGATTCAGGTCGGATGCAGAAAGGCCTTTGCTTGGCTTCGAGACTTGGCTATTTAATCTGAATTCTTCATGGCTTCAGGTTCATTTAAAAAGTATTAAATTAAGAGTTTTCGCAGACCTGTCTGCTGCAGTCCATCAACCATAGGCGCCCAGCATGACAATGGCTTTCCCGAGCCCAAACGTGGCGACCGCCTCCGAACAGACGGCCGAACTGTTCACTATGTCCCTTTGCAGCATTCAATTCACTAGCATCCAGGCAGGAATGTTATCACAAAAGTTTGGGCAAGTAGAGTCCCAGTGAAAACCACACTCCAATAGGGCCCACTTTGGCTTCAGATGCATACCAATTCTGAGGGCGTAGACAATTCAGAATTCAGTGCTCTTTGATTGTTCCTGAGCCAAAAGATAGAACGGAAGCTGCCAAATTTAAAGTTCAAGCCAATGCAGAGCAGAAGTGCTAGTGGTAGCTTCCGTCAGACATTCATGAAAGTAAAGTGCTTCTGAACCTGAGTCCAGACTGCGTCAGGCTTCCTGCCAGTTCCCAAAGACCCGGAAACCAAAAGTGCTACGACCATAGATACTAGGCTGCTCTTCCTTTTTTGGAAACTGTTGTTGCAAGCTGTTTGTCCAGCCAATGTCAATGTCACCGAATATTGCTCGGCAGTTTCGGTCAGGAACCCAAGCAATGCAATACAGGGTATAGCAGCAGTCGGAGTGTAGCAGTTACTCTCCACTGTACAGACAGGTCATAATAATTTCTTAAAACATTCAATGATGTTCATTAATACATAAATAAATAAATTCCTAATTCTTAATTAGCAATTTACTTTCCAATTAAGAATCATGTAATTCATAAGTGAATTACTCTAATGCCGCCAACTGCAAGTCCCGTTGTGACTTTGGAAGAATAGCAGTCGAACTATGAAGCCCAGTGACCAAGTCTAGCTTCCTAGACGTCTGAAATATTTTCTGCATGGTAGATTAGATAACTATTTCTAAAGTTTGACCGAGAAATTAATTAATTAATTATGTGTAACAACGTAACGTTTCTGCCGTAGCTGGTCCTAGATGGGCGGGAATTGGTTCTTTCTAAATTTCCTGCAGATCTGCATCGGCCCATTCTGGTTGCATCCGAGGACCGAGTGGACTTGGAGCAGTTCTGGGAGACGGCGCCCGAGGTCGCATGGTGCCTCTATCAGCTGTCGCCTTTGCCGCCCGAGGTGTGGTTCGAGTTTGGCCTGCATTCATTCATAGCAGGTGCCAGTAACATTTTCAATTAATTGAAAGAATTAATTTAAACAAATTTAAATAGTCGTGAATAGTGTAGTAAATTCTTTGCTTTTGGCATCCTCTTTTCTAATTTCGGCATAATTATCTGAGGACATCTTCGGCGTCGCGTCCGAGCACCCGCACGGGTGGTGCTACTTTCGGGAGCACACGGCGAAGGTGACGAGGAGTCTGCTGGACGCCCACCAGGGCCAAAACTCCGATGCGATTCCCAAGCAGAGGAGTACGCTGCCGGGGCTCATTCAGGAGCGGCGTTTCTTCCTGCAGAATGAGTTGCCCGAGTGGCTGGACATGTCCGAGCCGCCGCGGCCTGACTTCCATCACGACAGTGATGATGCCGCTTGGCCTCGTCCGAGATCTGGGCTTAAAGGTTTAGGACATTAACTCGTGGACTTGAGGGATCTTCAGGGTTTTGAGCACAGACTTGGGGCTTCAGTAGAACTTTTGATCGCTTGGTTCACTTAGTTATTTTAACTCATTTAATGACATCAAGTCCACATCAGGCTTTTTGGCCGACTGTTGCACCGTCCGAGCCGCCCGTGCAGGCATCATCATCAGGAAGTCAGGCAGGGATCACTGGCAACCAAGGGCCGCCCGAGATTTTACTAATAACAGCCCTGTTCATATTTTCGTTTTCGCCCGAGTCCGCCATCAGGCCGTGCCGCCCGAGACACCAGCCACTTCGCCCGCGGTGTCCAAGCCGACTTCGACTGCCAAGGCCACCGTGCCCAGGGTGCCCGAGCCGACTTCGACTGGCAAGGCCGCGGCGCCCGAGGCGACTACGACTGGGAAGGCCACTGGTTCCAGAGTGCCCGAGGCGACTACGACTGGGAAGGCCACTGGGTCCGTGACGGTGAAGGCTCCACCGGCACCGGCAAAAGCCAAGTCGCCCGAGCAGTCGCCTCCGCCGCTCTCGAAAACTGCAAACCCCAAGCCGGAGCCGAAGCCCAAGCCGATGCCCGTGGCGAAGCCGTCCGAGCCGACCAGGACAGAGGACGGAGGAGTTTTGCTTGGTATTTATTATCATTTATGTATAAATACTAACTTTTCTTGGTAACTGTACCAACGGGCATGGCAGGACTTCCTCGGACCCGATCCTGGTACCGGCGGCTACTGCTACGACGGAGTCTTCGTCGGCCCTTCCGAGCCCGAAGGGACCACCAATAAGCTTCGGCCCGCGTCCTCCGACAAGCCCGCCTCCAGAGACCTTCCCAACCTCTTTATTGTTGCCCTTACCCAAAAGCATTAATTAAACTTCTCTTCAGGGCCTTTGGTCATGCAGGGGTACAGTCCGAGGGGTCGCTAGGAGCTGGTCTTCCCAGAGGATTCCTTCTTCCGTTGGGTGCCTAATCCAAAGCTCGCCATCCAGGGCAGCGCCAGCACCGCCAGCTCGTGGCTCGGAGGGCCCCAAGCAGCTGCAGCCGAAGAAGATGCCGCGGGTCCTGGCACCCAAGCCGGCGGCAGCAGTGGCAGTGGCGAAGGCGTCCGAGGCGGAGCCAGCAGTGGCAGTGGCGAAGGCGTCCCAGGCGGAGCCAGCAGTGGCAGTGGCGAAGGCGTCCGAGGCGGAGGCACCGCGTGGCTCCAGGAGTCCACTCCTTCGCAGGCACAGGGTCGGTCTATTCGGAAGCTTGTTTGGGGTCTGCTGGAATTGGTGCCACCCGAAGTGAATGTAGAGGCCCCTCATTCCAGGCTAATTTCGGAACGACGGGAACAGATCCCCAGCAGGGCGCCCGAAGACCTCGACGACAGCTCCCGCCGCCACCGCCGCCCCGTGGACCGCCACCGTCAATGGCCGAGCAGATCCGGATGCAGTACGAGGAGCCCGCCTCCGGATCCGGATCGCCGCCCGAGCCCGAGCCCGCCTCCGGATCTGGATCGCCGCCCGAGCCGAAGGTCGCCTTCAACACCTCTATGACAAGGACGAGGGGCCGATCCAGAAGCCGCCCGAGGAGGTCGCCTCACCGGCCAGGGAGCCCGAGCACCCGCCCGAGGCGCTCAACTCAAATTAGTTAAACAGTTAAGTTTTCTGAAGTGAGCAGCGGTCAGTGTCAGTCATGCCTTTTTTGCCAGATTCCACGTCAGGTGGAGCGGACGGCGGAGGGGGAGGAGCGGGCGATCATGGCGACGCATCGGCAGCGTCTGGCAGCCCGAGCCCAGGCGGAGGAGAAGGCCAAGGCGGTGGCGAAGGCCAGGGGGATGAGGGCCGCCCGAGCTCGGACCAAGGGCAAGGGCAAGAGCAAGGCGGCGGGCAAGGAGGAGGAGGGCAGCGAGGACTGAGCCACGTCCGGTCCAAGTCCTGCCCGAGTCTTGATCCGGAGAAAAGGTAGATTTTGTCCGAGATGGCGGCTAAAATTACATACATAATTAGTACCTCATCAGAGCTGCGATGCTTTAAAGAATTGCACAGGCAATGTGAATTGGATACTTATTAACTTATGCATATGCAAGCATTCTACAGAAGCAAGCTCATCAATCATCATAAATCAGTCGCCCGAGTGCAAAATCTCTTTTGCCTCCGTGAAGGCACGGCTTTTGTGCAGTCGGCATAGCCGCTGCATCTTGCATCCGAATAAGCGCCGTTCGCCACTTGCGGCGAAAAAAGGACCCGTGCAGCTTGCAGGAAGTGCTTGTTCTTGACACCTTCAGCGGTCACAGACTTTGATTTGACCTGGTCGCAGGTGACGGCATGCCCAATGCAGACCCGTCGCGAGGCACCCAGCGTTGTCGTCCTTGGATTTCTCGGATGGTTCTGATGGGGTTTCTTCCGGATTGGGGAGTCTCTGCCAATAAAAATGAGACAGACAGAGAAGCAGCAGCAGGCAGAAGTCGTCCGAGAGGTATCCTTGAATTCAAGTCCTCGACAAGAACGGAGTAGGAGTAGTTTCAGTCCAAGCTCTGTCGAATCTGAGGCGGGACAGCAGCCTGGTGCCATCCGAGCCGAAACACGTCCGAGGCCCTTGCTGCAGGTTGGAGTTCAGAATTGTCAGGCATGCGAACTTATGTTACAAGTTTGGATGTAGAGCCGCATAGCAAGGTCCTTGTAACTTTGAATAATACGTGACCAGACAGCTCTGCGCCGTGACTGCGTGGAAGCCCCTCTGCGCCGTGACTGCGTGGAGGCCCCTCTGCGCCGTGACTGCGTGGAGATGCTGGTCGGCGCAGGCACTGCGTGGAATCCTGTAATTAAAATAATATGAAATAATTAAATTATTATTACTTAATTAATATTTCTAATAATATTAATTCGGATATGAGTTCTAAGAATATGAGTATTGCTAGAAGTATTGCTAGCACTTAAATTATTATCATTTCTCGCATTGCCACGAGTGCTAGTAGCATTAATAGTAATATGAAATAATTATTAGTAGTAGGAATCTTATTATTAATAATAGTTATAGTAGTAGTAGCACTAAATATTGGTAGCAGCACTGGTAGTAGTAGTACTTGTATTAATCGTAGCATCAGTACCAAAGTACCATTACAAGTGTTTGTAATAGTACTACTAGTCATACAGCAGCAATAAATAATTGGATGCCATTACTATGAATAGATATAGTAGTACAAGTAGTTTTATAACTATTGTTACGATTATTATTATTACTACTATTACGGCAACTACTAGTAGCATTCAGCATTACTTGATAATTATTATTGTTAGTATTAGTATTACTGCTAGTATTAGTACTAGTACAAGTGCTAGTGACAGTACTACTACAATGAGTTTTATTATAGTAGTAATACTAGTACTACAAGTATTAATTGTAGTAGTAGTATTTCTAGTAGTAGTTGTTGTATTAAATTTAAATCAGTTGTATTAATTAAGTACTATTACAATTATTCATACTAAGTGCTGTTTAATATAGATGTAATTCATGCTGCCACCAAACGCTGCGCAGTCACTGCGTGGACCCAGCTCTGCGCCGTGACTGCGTGGAGCAAGCTCTGCGCCGTCACTGCGTGGAGAGCTGAATCGGCGCAGGAACTGCGTTGAATAGTCAAACGGAAGAATACTAAACAAAACAAAAATCATCATAGTTATGCGTTTTAAACAATAAGCGAAGTTTTCTTTGTGTTTGTGAAGACTTCAATTGCCTTCGTATTTGCAGTAAGAGTAAAAAATAACAGTAATAAATTACAACTTGGCTAATTTTCACAGAAGCAGCATTACCCAACCACGTCGTACCGTATTACAGAACCAAAATCTGCGGCGTGATTGCGTGGAAGTTTGACACATAGTAAAATAAGACCACAAATCCGTCAGCGGTGCTGCTCGTTGTCCTGGTGGTAGTAGTGCTATTCCTGCTGCTGCTGGTAAGGGTGGTGCGACTCGTGGTAGTTTTAAGTTTTCTTAGTTTGAGCAGTACAACTTGTCGTACTCGAGATGCTCTAATCCTTGTAGCAGCAGTACTCCTGCTAGTTCCATTCCTATTGCTACTGGTGTATCAGGCATGAAAAAAACAACTCTTGTACTCTTCCAGTAGAACAGGAATTCCAGCAAGACCGTACATAGTGGATTCCTGGTCCATATCCAATGAACATAGAGATGTCTCCGGCAATCCATCCTCTAATTTAACCATGCGACAGCATGACAAAGGTGCTGCAGCCTCAATCTTCTCTTCCATATCCCCCATTCTCCGCCTTCAAGCACCCGAGCGTTTTCCAAAATAGAAACCGACAGTATTGACAACTGCCCTGGTCAGGAGAAAGAAGCCTTCAGCTGTGACGTCGACCAGGCTAGCGGGGTTCAGGCCGCAGATCCAGGGATGATTCGCCGAAGTAAGGAACCTAAGCAATAGACCTGGCACCCTAAACACTCCCATCTACTTATCCTTTGCTTGGGGCTGCCTGTATTCCTCGGCCACACTTGGGCTGTTGTTTCGGACCCTTGAGCACTAGGTCGCTTTCTCGGCATTGGTGTCAAGTCTAGGCTTTGTTGCGAGGAAGGCCATCAGGAGGTGGTCGGCATGCTGCTGTAGGCCAAGGCCGACGTCAACTCGGAGTTCGGCGCACTCGGCCAGCGTCCGGTGTGGGCGGAAAGTGCAGAATCTCAAGGAAGCCATCGCCGAGCGTACCACCTGGCGAGTAGCTCGCCTCCAGCGGCTTCGAGCGCCGTAGGGCTTTGACGACCACCAGCGGCGTCTACTACTCGGGCACATCGCCGCCGCTCCTTGACGACGAGAGCTTGAGCTCTGGAGCAAGCCGCGGCAGGAATGGCACCTTTCAGCACCACTGCCCCATGCGACATGCCAGCACAACTGCCATCACGGCAAGTCATCCCTCTTCCAACAACCAACACAGCAGTCGCAGCACAGCGGGGGCTCGGTCCAGACATCGGAGTGGCACTTCCTGGCGGAGATCCTCATGCTTGCGGGTTTGTGCAGGCTAGACTAGGATAAGTGCCTTTTTTGAATAAGGCTTCAGCCCACCCCAGTCAGTCTGCCCGAATCATATCATCTAGTCGGGGTCTGCAAGCAGAAGCACGTCCGAGTACTTGTTCGAGACGGATAATTCAAGAGCTAGCCTTTGTCTCTAATGCTGTATAACATAGGCTTTCTGGACACTGCTGGCATTCAGCCACGAAGGTCTTTGTCCCTAAGCCCTAGGCCCTAGACCATGAAGCAAAGACAGGACACAGAAATTAACTTACTCTAGGAGCAGTTTACAAGTAGAAAGCCCGAGTTTGTCCCTAAGCCCTGGGCCCTACACCCTAAACCCAAGACAGGACACAGTAGTAATTATTTTACGACCATTTTTTACACAGCCCGAGTTTCTCCCTAGGCCGTAGGTCCTACACCCTAAACCCAAGGGAGGACACATTAATTAGTGTAGGAGCAATTTACAAAGCCCGTGTTTGTCCCTAAGCCCTAGGTCCCAGACTTTAAACCCAAGAGAGTTAGTGTAGGAGCATATTATTTACAAAGCCCGAGTCTGTCCCGAAGCCCTTGTCCCTACACCCTAAAGCCCACCGAGGACACATTAGTTTTTAGTGTAGGAGCATTGTACAAAGCCCGAGTTTGTCCCTAAGCCCTAGGTCCTACAGCCTAAACCCAAGAGAGGACACATGAGTAAGTAGTGTGTGAGCATTTTACAAAGCCCGAGTTTGTTCCTAAGCCCTGGGCTCTACACCCTAAAGCCAAAAAAGGACACACTACTGTAGGAGCAATTTACAAGCCGGAGTTTGTACTTAAGCCCTAGGTCCTACACCCTTAACCCAAGAAAGGACACATTTTTAAATAGTGTAGGAGCATTTTAAATTTAACAAAGCCCGAGTTCGTCCCTTTGCCCTAGGCCCTACACCCTAAACCCAAGGGAGGAGACATTAATTAGTGTAGGAGCAATTTACAAAGTCCGTGTCACTCCCTAGGCCCTAGACCCTAAACCCAAGAGAGGACACATCGTGTAGGAGCATTCTACACATGAGGTGCCCGAGATGCCGCGGAATCGTCTTCGACCGAGCTGCTGAGTCTGAAACTCAGACACTGGAAAAAAGTGCAACACACGAGCAAGATTGACTATCCTAGTATCTAGCCAGCCGCACGGAATTCTTGGCATAAGAGGGAGAAGCCGAGGCATCCGTAGCCTGGAGAGGTCGCAAACAAGGGAGGTGTTCTTGCAATCCGGACGAAGGGTTCGCAGAGGGTCGCCGAAGGGGCTGGAGCAAGGGTTCGCAGAGGTTCGAGGCGAAGGGCCAAAGCGTTCGCAGAGGGCTGGTCGCCGAAGGCTCCGAGGGAGGGGTTCGCAGCCCTTCGCGGGGCTTCGCGGGGCTTCGCGGGGCTCTTCTTTGCCTATTAAGAGAGAGAGAAAGAGAGGGGTTCGCCGAAGCTCGCCGAACCCCCCGGCAGTCGGGGCTCGCAGGCCTGCGGTCGAAGGGGGTGTGCCTTCGCAGGGCCTTCGCGGGGTCCTTCCTGGTCAGGGCTTTTCGCAGCTAGCCTGCCAGCCTTTTCCTGCCGTTCTGACTGCTCAGGCCGGACCGAAGCGACGGCGATGCGGCTTCGACGATTCGGCTGCTTCCGAGCGAGTGCCCCTCTCTTGCTTTCCCGTCCTGCAAGTGTTTCTTGGGCATGGCCTGCAGTTAGTTGAAGAAGCCGAGCAAGACATTTGTCATTGCAGCAGAGGACTTTCTGCCAAAGCGCTCCTGCAGACATCAACTCCCAAGAGTAGTCCAATTTAGAACTCAACCCGGCCGTGGATTTGCTTAGCAGCATGCAGTAGAGCCAGTGAGAGGCAACATATCTAAGCACAACAACTTTCTCCCTGCACCTGAGTCTGGAAGGTTCCTTGAATGCAAGTCCCAAAAGTAGCCCCAGCACCTGAGGTTGTAAGGTTCCCTACATTGAAGGCAAGTCCGAAAGTAGTCCGAGCATTGACTGGCAGTCCGACTCGTAGTCACGTAGTGTCTGAGTCCTCGTCCGAGCACTTACTGCATTGCCTCAGATGGCCTTGGTGGAGGCGGCTCCGAAGAAGAAGGCCGAGAAGAGGTTCAGCACAAAATATGCTGCAGAAGTGTCCGAGGACATGTCTCCTGCTGATCGGCGGAAGAAGCTCGGGAAGATGTACGAGCTCAAACGTAAGGAGAGCCGCGGCCGAGTCAAGTCTCGGTATGGAGACCATGCAGAGGTGGCCGCTGCAAAAACGCCCGAAGAGCGTAGGAAGATCCTGCAGAAGCTGTACAAGAGAGGAAAAAAGTCGGCGGCCGAGAAGAAGAAGGCGAAGAAGAAGAAGAAGGCCGACAAGAAGAAGATAAAGCACCGGGGCAGGCCAGCGGACCAGGACGGCATGGCTCTCTCGTCAGACAGCGAGGACCCTGCGGCCGAGGAGGCGGAAGAGGCGGAGGAAGAGGCCGAAGAGGACCGAGCAGGGATAAGAAATGACAGAGAGTCTTCCATGAGAATCATCAGCTACCTGAGGACTCTAACATAGTCGTACTCACCCTCGGACAGGCGTAGTTCAGACTCTGACCGGCCATTTTAAGACATGTACATCCTGTAGAAGTCTTCGCCGCGATCGGGAAATCAAACCACAGCAGGTTGCCCACATAAATCTTCTGCTGAGGTCTTGACAGCAGGAAGATCCAACCGAGGATGTGCCGGCCCAGCCTATCGCTGC
>CAJNDT010003000.1:0-26270 GCA_905221615.1 Symbiodinium sp. CCMP2592 | reverse complement strand
TGAACTCTCAACATTACAAACGGCAGCCGAAGTGCCCTGCAGAGAAGGTGTCATAGACCTTCCGCCTCGAAATACGGGGCATGAATGTCGTCACATGTGTAAAAAGATAGCAACAATAACTACCATAATTTAATAACAATAATACTAGTGCTCGTAAGAAAGACTACGAAGAGTCGTAGGAGTAATCGTGGTCGTAGTGGTAGTATTGGTTTCAACAGTAGAAGGAGGAGTAGGAGAAGTAGTAGGAGTAGCAGTAGCAGTAGCAGTAGCAGTAGCAGTAGCAGTAGCAGTAGCAGTGGCAGTGGCAGTGGCAGTGGCAGTGGCAGTGGCAGTCGCAATAGCCATCGCGGTCGCAGTATCAGTATCAGTGGAAGTAGTAGTAAAGAGCAGTAGTAGTCGTCGTAGTAGTAGTGGTTGTTGCAGCAGCAGCAGCAGCAGCAGGAGGAGGAGGAGGAGGAGTAGTAGTAGTAGTAGTAGTGGTCGTCGTGGTAGTAGCAGTAGCAGTAGCAGCAATAGTAGTAGTAGTAGTAGTAGTAGTAGTAGTAGTAGTAGTAGTAGTAGTAGTAGTAGTAGTAGCAGTAGTAGTAGTAGTAGTCGTAGTAGTCGTAGTAGTAGTAGTAGTAGTAGTAGTAGTAGTAGTAGTAGTAGTAGTAGTAGAGTAGCAGCAATATGCAGGAGCAGGAGACTAGCTTGACTTGCCCGCATTAGCCGAGACACATGAGAATCAGTATGGGTCGGTGACAATGCTGCTACTACTACCACCACTCCTCCTCCTCCTCCTGCTGCTACTACTACTACTACTATCACTACTTCTACCACTACCACTACCACGACCACGACCACTGCCACTACTACTACCACTACTTCTACCACTACCACTACCACGACCACGACCACTGCCACTACTACTAGCACTTCGACCACCACGACCATTGCCACGACTATACTACTACCACTACTACTACTACTACTACTACTACTACTACTACTACTACTACTACTACTACTACTACTACTACTACTACTACTATATACTGCTATCCTACTACGGCACTGCTACTGCTACTGCTGCTGCTCCTGCTCCTGCTACCTCCACTGCTGCTTTCCCTGCGACGATGGTGAGTACAGTTCCAAGACCAGGCCGCTTCCAGCCAGGGCCGCGGCAAACGCAGCACCACTCGTTTGGCGTCTTCTGACAGGTGGTACCCACATTCGCCTGGCAGGGCAGTGATGGGGTGTAGATGTCTGAACGTGCAACTAGGTATTCGCTCTTTTTATGGAGATTGGAGGCTGACGATTTTTTACAAGGTTTCATATTGGTTTCGTGTTTAGGACTTCGATTCCAGAAACTGGGGCTTGGGACTCCGGGATTCCACGCGAAGGTTGGCAAATACAGTTGTTCGGACCCTTAGACCTGCCGGTAAGCCATGGTAAGCCCTAAAATATCCAAGCCGAACCCAAAACCAATCTCTAGAGCCTGCAGCCCAGGCCCTCATGATATGTCTCACTGCTGCGAACCCTAAACGCTACAGAAATAAACCCTCGACGGCAAACCCCCGCACTCACAGCCTAACACCCCATAACCAGGGCCTCATACTATCTATGGCTTCTTGTTGATGTTAAGGGGAAAGAGGTAGGATTTAGGGTTTAGGGTTATATTTGAGCTTTTTCACATATAAACATTAAGTACCTTAATCAAGGGATATTAAGCTGTCTGGGTAGAAGAATGCCCCCGCCCAATGATGCGGCCTGGTTTGATGGACCCCCACCTCGGTAGCATCCCAAGAGTCTCAACGGGGATGGATTAGAAGCTGCCCCCCACCCTGTAATAGTGGTATAATAGGAATATAATAGGGCTCTAATATAGTCCTCAGCGTGACTATTACAGGGTGGGGGCAGCTTCTAAGGTATGGATCCAGGGGTGTAAGGTTTGAGAGTCGTACGGTAGAACATATTTGTTTTACAAGGCTTTGCAGGGTTTGGGGTCCGGTCGAAAGGCTTGTTGGTTTTGATGCCTAGGGCTGGTTATGTCAGGGTTGTGGGTCTACTTTGGACTTCAACGTCAGGACTTTACACCTATGCGACCAAAACAGACTCGACTGCAGAACATATATTATAGAACTGTTGATATATATATATATATATACATATATATATATATAGAAGTAGTATAATGACCGTTGCCCGTGAGTCTGGGAGACGTCGCTGTTGCCGATTGGCTTTTTACAGGGCTTTCTAGGGCTTGTGGGCCCCTCTGGGTTGAGGGCTTGTGAGGGGCTCTTTGGGATTAGGGTTTGAGGGCTTGGAGGCTTTAGGGCTTCGGGTTCAGGGGGTTAGGGTTTAACGGCTAGGTGCTGTAGCTAGCATGTGTGTTTTTTCTGGAACTAGGGGCACCTTATTGTGGGTTCCGGTGTCATGTGGCCGCAGGTCGTACTTGCGGATCGTGGCATGGATCAGCACCCCAGTACTTGAACATCTGAGGGGCGCCAGTGCGACAAAACGCCGTCACTGCACACGCGTTGGATGCCGTCTCCGCCTTCGGATAGGATGAACACCCGATAGCCTCGCTCCACCAAGCATTGTGCGTGGTATTCGGCCACAGTGGCTAAGCCACCATGGTGGATCAGGAAGCTCTCCTCTGACAGCAGGAGCATCCGTTTTGGCATTTCAGGTGTATCCCCTTGTTAAGATCTTTTGGTTTTCCTCGTGGTGGTAAGAAGATGTTGCAGTCCAGGTGCAATGCTCCGTCACCACAAATGCTGCCAAGCGAGACGACATTCTAACACTCATGTGAGGTAGGGTATACTAGTATCCGCAAAGGAGACCCACCATTCACAATCTACACTCGCTACAATCGCTCTCGCTCTCTCTCTCTCTCTCTCTCCCTCTCTCTCTCTCTCTTTCTCTGTCTCTCTCTCTCTCTCTCTCTCTCTCTCTCTCTCTCTCTATATGTATATATACACACACAGAGACACCAGAACCCCAACATGACATAACTTTCAGAAAATTAGGGGTACCTCATTTTGGTAAGATTTAGGGTACCCTGGTGGGGTCCCCGATTGTCGGAAACTCCCACATGACTGTCAGAAAAAATAGGAACCCTAAACCCTAAACCGTAAACCCTAAACCGTACCCCCCCATGCAGCAAGGTCGATTTTCAGCCCTCGGCTGCTCTGATTGGAGGGTCGGGGGACTTAGTAACTAGTTAGTTTTGGGACTTATAAGTCCCATAACCCCAATTAGGATCCCTCTTAAGGTACTTATAACTCTACTTATTACCTACTTACTAAGTCCCCCGACCCTCCAAGTATTGTAAGGGCACTTATGCAAGCTACCGGGGGTTTCGGGTTCAGGCGGGTTCAAGGCTAATTTTACAAAACCCGCCTTATGCCCACCATTGTGTTTAAAGTCCATGCTGAACAAAGAGTTAAAGCTGGAGCCGGGGTTCGGCTTTAATGGTCGAGTTCAGTTCCAGACATCATCATCAGAGAAGCAAGCATTTATCCAGCCTGTATCTACGAGGAGGCGCAATTACAACATCCAACAAGTGCAGTCCTCAAACAGTTTATTTTCTACAACCATGTACTGTGTGACGGTAACACCCCTGAGGCTCACAAATAGATGAGAGACCTCTGCAGTACGTGGTCTCGGCCTGGAAATCCTATAAAGCGGGCTTTCACTTACTAAGGACCTGCAGAAAAGCCCTGCTTAATGGCCAAGTCCTGAACGATCCGAGGCGCATGTTCAGCCACTCGTGGCGGTAGGTAACTTGAGCCGCCGTGTCGGTAATGGTAACGCGAATCAGATTCGGCCTGAAAGGCAGCACACGACTACTGCAGGGGCCTTAATACCCAGACCTTCCAAAATCCCTTAATTAAGGAATATACCTTAAATTATAATGTGGCGGTCGGTTTAATAGTGGGGTACCCCCCCCCCCCCCCGACCAAAAAGTTTTGGTCTCTTTAATTTGGAACCGGTAGCCCCGGACAGGGGTCAGGGGTCGGTCTGAGTGGCAGGGAATTGGGAGGTGCCGGGGTTTGGAGGCTGGCTTGGGTGCAGGGTCTGCGGTTCTGCGCGACTGCGCGGTCGGGGGTCGGGGGGGTCTGGGCCAGCGCCTGAAACCCTAAACCCCGAACCCTAAACCCTAACCAATCCTAAACTCCTAGACCCTATAACAAACCCTAAACCCGAAGCCCTAAACCCTTCCAAAGGGGGGTCGGTCCAGATTCGACCCAAAACTTAATTTTTTATACAAACTTTAGTACTGGAGAGGCCTCTTTTGAGCTAGGGTCCAATCCCCGATTCGGCGGTTCACCCTAGCAGCCCCCCCCCCAATAATCAAGGTATAGTAGAATAGTAGTACAGTAGTAGTACAGTAGTAGTATAATAATAGTGCAGTAGTACAATAGTAATACAACAGTAGTACAGTGGTAGTACAATAGTAGTACATTAGTAGTACAATAATAGTACAGTAGTACAATAGTAGCACAATAGTAGTACAGTAGTAGTACAGTAGTAGTACGATCATAGTACCGTAGTACAATAATAGTACAGTAGTAGTACAGAAGTAGTACAATAATAGTGCAGTAGTACAATAGTAATACAACAGTAGTACAGGGGTAGTACAATAGTAGTACAGTAGTAGTACGATAACAGTACAGTAGTACAATAGTAGTACAGTAGTACACTAGTAGTACAGTAGTAGTACCACAGTAGTACAGTAGTACAGTAGTAATAAAGTAATAGTACAGAAATAGTACCAATAAGCAAAGCATAAAGCCAGTGAGTACATTCCCCCAATAAGCAAAGCATAAAGCCAGCGCCTGAAACCCTAAACACCGAACCCTAAACCCTAAAGAATCCTACACTCCTAAACCCTATAACAAACCCTGAACCCTAAGCCCTAAACCCTTCCAAAGGGGGGTCGGTCCAGATTCGACCCAAAACTTAATTTTTTATACAAACGTTAGTACTGGAGAGGCCTCTTTTGAGCTAGGGTCCAATCCCCGATTCGGCGGTTCACCCTAGCAGCCCCCCCCAATAATCAAGGTATAGTAGAATAGTAGTACAGTAGTAGTACAGTAGTAGTACAGATTTTCATTCCTGACGCCGCAATAAGCGAAACAATTCTGCAAGAGATTTTCGGGCTTCAGGGCCAGGGTTTTAGGGTTGGGTGGGGGTTTGGGTGGGGGTTTAGGTCGTGGCTGCCTTAAGATTGACCATCAGCAAATAGCACAGCCCCGCCACCAAAAAATCACCCCAGCCAAAAAAAAACGCATTAATTAGAACACCCCAAATTTTTTGTCAGATTCGGAATTAGCCCCGGAGCCGACGCATTAAAAGAGCCATATATTCCTAAACCGACCCCCACATTAATAGGATCCATAATATAATTTAAGGTATATTCCTTAATTAAGGGATTTTGGAAGGTCTGGGTAATACTGGAATAGCCTTTCGGGTGAACCCTAAGGAGTAATGTTGGTAACTATTTAGGCTTCTATATTACGACGACTGATGGCGACCACTATGCTGGCAGGCTTTAGCTTAAGAGTCCGAAGACGACGGCGAAGAGCATTCGCCAGGTTTAGTACGAGTGTGCAGGCTCGGAATCTCGCAGTCAAGAATCCATGCTTGATGAGTGTGTGTGGGTCACTGGCTCTGGGCCACATGTAGAAACCCCAACTATGCAACCACATGGAAAGTCGTGGAATCACCCGTCACCTCCGGCTATAGTACTGGATATGCCAAACCAAGAATTCCAGGAATCGTTCTGAGATGTCATTATAGAACCTCAATCAAGGACAACCCTGATCTCGAAGTTGTGTGCAACTAAAGCCTTAAATCGAAGGAACAATAAGTACTCAGTTCCCGCGAGCGGTTATAAGCCCTATGTTAACCCCTAAACACTGCCTAAACCCTCAACCCTAAACCCCAAAACCCTAACCCCTAAAACCCTAAAGCCCCTAAACCCTATCCCCTAAAACCCCTAAAACCCTAAAACCCCTAAACCCTAAACCCTAAAACCCCTAAGCCCTAAACCCCTAAACCCTAAGAGGCTCCTTCCAACCCCCCCCCCCTGAGATGTAACCTGGACGTGTATCCCCTCGCTAGGCGTACAGGAACACAGGCACTCAGGTGTCTCTTTTGCTACAGGCGCACAGCTGTAGTCCACTGCACTAGAACCTTGAGCAACAGGCATGGATACATGCAAGTGATACGTGAAACAGACAGGCACCTGGACGTGTAACATTCAGTGTTTCAACCCGGCACAAATTTAAAACACGTAGAGCTGCATGGCCGTGGAGTCGGCATTCAACTAGCCTGTTATTGCTCTCGGTCGAATTAGCGAAGTATTGAGCTACATCTGCAACTTGAAGAGAATCTATACATCTCTCACCTGAAGACAGCTTCAATGAAAAGAGCAGAACACGCACGAAAACGCAAACGGATCTTCAACTGAAACTTTTGCTTGAAAGTTGCCCACTTGTGTTCAGTTTCCTCTCCAGGCGGAAAGCTTACTGTCACATAAAAGATTGTAGAGCTTAGCTCCACTTGATGTCAGCATGACATCTTGCGACACGGCAAATATATAAGGGCATGAGAAGTATCTTACCCTGAGATAAGTATCTTCTTTGAGAAAGAGTTCTTTAGGAAGTACCTCTTCATGAGAAAAGCATCTTCCTATGAAATGGCGAATGCTCAAACTGGATACCTTCTTATGAAAGAAGCATTCCGTGAAACACTCACTCCACATCTTCCAACGGACCATGGTTCATCATCCTCTGGTTGTACTGCTCAACCCTTCGACGAGTTCGAGGACTGTCGTCTGGATGAAGCAGCTGGTAGTGTGGGTAGTACCATCTCTCCAAGCTCCAGTGATGAAGCTGTAGGTGAAATGGGAACCACGGTCTATCACCAAAGGATGCTGGGCCAGGACCAACGTCTTCGTCAGGAACGTCAACGTCTGCGTCCTCGCCCTCATCTGAACCTAGTCAGTTTTTGCCCTTGGCCTTGCCCTTGGACTTGTCCTTGGTCTTGCCCTTGGACTTGCCCTTGTCGGCGTCCTTGCCTTTTCCTTTGGAGGACTTGCCTCCTTTGCCGCCTTCCTTGCCACCAGGAGGTTGTGCGGGTTCTTGAGGACGTTGAGAACCAGAAGCTTTAGCACCAGAAGCTGCCTCTTCCTGAGAAGAGCTTGCTCCCTGTGGTGCGGCTGCAGGACCAGTAGAACCAGAACCACGCGCCTTGTTCAGCTTCTGTCTCTCTTTTCTTCTGTCCGCGGCTTCCTTCATGGTGTCGGGATTGCGGTTGAGCGCTCTCATCCTGCCTCCAGAGTACTGGTTCGCGTGAACCTCGATGAGGAGCGGAGTGTGAGCGTCATAGTCCCGATCGTTGAGAAGGTACGCGGCGCTGGTGGAGTTTAACAGCCACTCAGAGACATGGATGTCGAACTCAGTCTTTGAAGACGGAAACTCCGCCCATTGATCGTCCGACATGCTGTGTCCCCATTCCATGACTGTAGCCATAACAGGATCCAAACCAGGAAAAGTATTCCAGTCTGGTTGCTTAGCTTCCTTGTATGGCATTCCCAGCGTGTCCTCATACTGCTTCAGAAGCCACATGGCGTTTGCTGACACATGTCTCGCACGAGGCGAACAGAGGTGTGGGCACTTTGGGCTTTCTGACCATGCCTCCAAGAAGTAGTCGAGAAGGCTTTGGTACATCCCGCCACGAATATCCATCGACTCCTGCTTTCTGCCGGTGGCCCGGTAGAGGGCCATGTTGGCGTCGCCACCGATGAGGTCGACTTGGTAGTGCAAGCAGTCGATGAACATGTTGCCCAACACTTCATGAGCCACGCCACGCCGCGTCGTTGTGGAGGTGGAAGACACAAACTCTGAGCCGGTCGGATCCAGCTCGCTCCAAGACCTTGGTCAGTGACTCATCTGGAACATCACCACGACTGCCCTGGAGACCGGTCGGTAACGTCATGCCATACACGATTTCCACGACCATATAGGTTATTGGAAGGGACTCGTGGGCATATCCACTGAGAGTGGAGCCGGCAAGACGGGTGATCGAAGATCCGACACCATTTGTACGACTTCCCACCATCAGGTCCTTGGACTCGTTACGAAGGAATTGCCAACCGCGTGACTTGAGGAAGGCCTCTTCGGAGTCATCGATCTTAGCCGCTTCGCAGAGCATGAACAAATGCGTCTTCGACTGTGCAATCGATTTTATCAAGGCTCCTTTAGATGGTGTAGCATCGTCCCAGTCAATGTGATTAGCAACGGAGCTAGGAGCGGAACGCTTTCTTCCCCTGCTCATGTTGCCGAGATTGAGGATGAGCGCGGCATACTTGGTCTTGCTGGTGAAGATAGGGACATTGGAGTCCTCTGCCAGACCAAAACGATGAATATAAGGATTCGGCGTCTTCTCAAGAGAGAGGTCCCCGATCTCCTCTTCATCGACTCCGGTGCTCAAGAAGTAGTGAAGCATAGCATTCAAAAGTTCTTCTCGAGTTGCCGGATTGCCGCTTGCATCCAGGGACTTCAGCTTATCAAGAAGTGCTTCCATAACATCCAGTGCTGATTCTCGGATGTCAGAGGCCTTGCCCATGAGCTTGTCGTCCAAGGTGCTACGAACGTCCCCAGAACGAAAAACAACGTCCTTTTTGTCGGGACGACGCTCATAGATGGGATCCATCTTGTTGAGTTGGTCGAATAGATCCACCATAGAGAGAGAGTATTTCTGTCCCTTGTGGTTCGGAACATTTACCCTCCAACTCATATGCTGCACCTTGTAGGCGAGAACGGGCTCGTAATCAGGATCACGAAGTCCTGTATGATACAAGCCTGAATAGCCATATCCATGCAGCTGCTTGCAGAGCATCCGCATAGGGCTTTGTCGTTCGATTTCGGTGAGCTGATTAAGGAAATGTTTGAACTCTTCGAGATCAACGAGCTCGATCTTTTCCTTTGCCTTGCCCATCTTGTCGAACGCGTTCTCGTTCTGGTCCTCTGCATCCTTCGCGGCCTGGTAGTACTCAGGATCCGGAACAGTCTTGCATTTCCCCCAGATGCCTTGATCGTGAAGTTCACTTTCATCATCCTTCTCGGGAGAAATGTCTGGCATGGATTCCTCACCCTGTGGTGAGCCTTCCTCAGCCATTTCGATGTTCTCGGACTTACCTCCTTCCTGACCCATGTGCACATCAGGTTCGACCTTCACCTTGGATGCCTCTCCCTGTGGAGAGCTTTCTGTGGCTTCGGTCTCCATTGGCTCGACAGTAGCCTCAGGTACCTCTCCCTGTGGAGAGCTTCCTGGAGCATCAGTCTCCATTGGCACATCGGTCGGCTCGGTCTTAACCGGATCAACCTTCTTGCCCTGTGGCAAGTCCGTGGATCCAGACGACGGTTCGGAGGTATCCATCTGAGTAGCCGCGGGAGGCTCCTCGATCTCCTCGATCTGTGGACATGGGAGTCGCTCGATGAACTCCTCAATCATAATGTCGTCATATGGTCGGGTGAGGAGCTCATTCAGCTCAGACTCCTTCTTCGCCTTCAAGTCTTCGTACGCCACTAAGTCAGCTTTTGCCTTGCGGGCGAAAGCCGACTTGAAATCGCGCTGGTCAGACTCAGCGAAGACTTTCTCCAGAACCGCCAGGAGGTAGCTGCCGTTAAACGGCTGCTTCAGGGTACTGTCGTAGAGACAATAGCCCTCAGGGGTTCGCACCGTGTATTTACGGCGAACCTCCAGATCACCGGCGTGGCGCTGGATGTAGGAGAAGAAGTCCACTCCATAAGCCTCATTGATGACGCGGACGAGCATCTGGAAATCCTCTCGCACATAGCCAACCTCTTCATACACATACCTTTCCCTGAGGAAAGCCTTGTGTGCGGCGAGCTTGCGAGAGTAGTCGGGATCCTCTGTCCTTGGCATCTTTGCACGAGAGTCATTGTCCCGAGGGCGATCGAATCCAATGTTACCCACGTTGGGCCTGAATTCGTTCGACGCGGCAACGGAGACATCGTCCAGCATCTGGGCAAGACCGCCAGGATGACGCTTAAAGTTCATCCAAGGTGACGTGTAACCGTTGGAGTAAACCTTCGGTTTCTTGTCCAGCTCCACGAGGTAGTTCCCCTGCAACTTCCCCATCTCGAAGGCCTTGAGGAAGAAGTGCAGGGAGTACCCCGAAAGAGGATGCTGCAACCACGATGCCCAATCGTATTCACCACCCAAAGACTCTCTCATAGAAGTAGTCAAAGTGTGCCAGGGGGTGACCTGAACGAGGGCATCGCCATAGGTGCTAAGCATCGGCTGGCCAGAGGAGTCCACCATGTGCAACTTGCCGTGGGCGAAGAGATGCCATGGATTCGTCCTGGCCTTGCGGAGAACCTCGTTGAGCTCCTCCTGCTGCTGGGACTTATGCGCATCAATCTTGCCGTGGACGGTGTCCCCAGACTGATACGCATACTTGGTGTCTCCTTCGGAGGCTGTGGCTTGCCGCTCCCGCTCTGCCTTAAGCTCATTGTCACGAATAAGCTTCTGGAGAGCTGCCGCGTCCAATGTGGGTACCTTCTCCTGAGAGAAGCTTCCCGGTGACGCTTGGCCTGCATCCTGAGATGTCTTTGGCCGCTTCTTGGGAGCTGGCTTCGAAGGCATTGGATCCGAGCTGCTACCCGGTACCCCTCCCTGTGGAGGGCCTCCGGAAGCAGATGCGGAAGCAGACGCTGAGGTTCCCTCTTCCTGAGAAGAGCCTACCCCTGCGCTTTGCTGCTTCCTCTCGTGGCGAATGCCACCCGGATCTTGCTCGTGAGGAGGACGGTAGTGATGTGTGAGATACATCGCCGGAATGTCCTGGTACGAGAGCACCACGCCGTTGTCTGTAAGAAACAGATTGTGGCCGTGACTCAGGTAGCACTCGTAATCGAGCTTGGCGTAGAAGACGTAGGTACCGTACTTAATGACGGTCCCAGGCCCAGGAGAAATCACTCCACCCGCATAAACGAGGTGGATGGCCTTCCTGTGCCGCTGCCACGCCGCCTTCGTCGCCTCCAGCTTTAAGCCGTTTTCCCGGATGCTCTCGTAGTTGGAGTTATCCGAGGCGTGGAAAATCGTTCCAAGCTGGCGGCATCGCTCCAAGGTGAGCCTTTCCCCGAGAGCAACATCAGAGACCCGCTCGGGCATCCGTGAGTGACCCTGGACGGCGGAGACCCCGACATAGAAGTCGAAGTCAAAGAACCGCTCGAACTGCAGAGCCACCGGGGCCACCCAGATGTTGAAGCGACCCTTCGAGTTCGCCATCAAGAAGGCGAAGAACTTCTTGGGCTCCCACTCGAAAGGCCTGATGGGGTGCTTCATCATCGTCTCCAACGGGATCTCCATGTATCGACCCGGCGTGACCCTTGTGTCGTGCCTGGTCAATGATGACAGCTGTTTGGATGTCTTCACCGCCCATCCACCGTGATTGTGGCGCATCTGGTGAATGTTGAAGATTTCACGATCGAGCTCGGTGAGCTCGTCGCCGGTCAGACATCCAAGAAAGCACCGGAGGAAGTCGAACTTCCACGTGAGGTGCCGCTGCAACACATGGGTCCCAGGGTGAGTTTCCTCGTACAGCAGGACGTGTGACAGAAAGGCCAACTGTCCTTCCAGAATGTTCACCGCGGCCATCTCCCCCTGAGGGAAGTACGCCGTGGTGTCCTGCTGACGGAAAAACCGTGGAACACCTTCTGGGATGATCCTGAGGGAGGCCACCGGAGCACTCGCAGGATAGGCTCGACGATCCCTTGTAGGATAGCTGGCATTACCGTCGCCATCTCCAACTGTTCGGAGTACACGACGGTTTGCCCAGGACGCGCTCTGTTGGTACAAGGACAGGTCGGGGACACCAGTGCGGACGTCAATCTTGAAGTTGCATCCCGTTGTCGGTGTCCAGTAGACCTGGAATGGTGCCTCCTCATGAGAGGAGCGTCCAGTGTCCATCGAGGGTCCTGCCGCAGCCATGCTGGTAACAGAAGAAGAGGAAGTTGTGGGCTACTTTCTCACTTGAGTTTTGAACCAGCTGATTTGAGCAATGCAGGCACAAATTTAAAAAGAGACCAACAACTCTTCATGAAGCACATGCATTGAATTGCTCCGACAGCTCACACATGAAGCAGACATGACTCACAAACGCTCCTGCATGAACATGACATGTTGCACTGCACTCAAAACCGCGTACTCCTTACGGAGCCAGGCGTTCAAGAAGGCCTTGTGCTCAATCATGGAACGAAAAGGAGGATGTGAATCAATTTCCTTCAACCACCCAGTTTGAACAGAACTCAGGAGGTTTCTAGGATTAGCGCTTCGTTTCGTGAGACAGTCAGAAAGACAGTGTTCGGTTCGAACGTGAGAAAGATCAGCAATAGCACCTGAACACGCTTCCTTTCTCAGCATTTGAATCATGTGAATGGTTTCCTGTTGTTCGGGTGAGTGAGTAGTAGAAGCGGTAGACACGAGATTGTTAGCATCGGTGCGAATGTGAATCTCGGCATCCAGACCACTAATGTCCTTCCACAAACCACGAAGCATTTGACAGGTACCAAAACACTTCATCAAGGCGTAAAGCTCAGCGACAGTGGTACTGAGGGTCGTTCTCTTAATCTTGGTTGATTCGAAGAAGACCAATGAGCCTCGGGTGTCTCTTCGATTCTTGACCCTTTCATCTGCGATGAAGATAGTCATCGCCCTCTGTGAGGACTTGTCGCTGTTGTTACGGAAAGCTGCGTCAGGAATTCCAAGAATCCTCGGTGATCCCTTCACTGGCCACACCCGCAACTCAACTTCTTCACTGCGTATCTGTCGACACAACTTGTTCAACTCCTTGCAGTGACCAATAGTCGGAGCAGCGGATGCTGATGCCAGACGAGAGAACTGGTAACATGCCTGAAATTGCGTCCTCGACTGAAGCCAGTTGATGCTACCAAGCAAAGAGCGATAGGAAGTGTGAAGAGATTTATCACACGCATCTGCATCCTTAAGATGCTTTGGTATGACAATCTCCTCAAGCTCTGAAACACACAGCTTTTGATCGATCGAGATATACTTCTTCTTCCCTTGTGCATCAAGAACCCAACGAACACGCTGTCCCGTGAACGTAAGGTCATTCTTGTCCTCATGGCCGACAGTGAAGTGTTCCTTGATCTTCTTTAGGAACCAAGTGAGGAACTCAGGGGTTCCACTTATGATGAGATCATCAACATGAAGACTCATCACTCCAACTGTCCTGCGACCTTTGCTGGGACTTCCATGCACAGGGTCAACAAAGTGTTCAAGAAGCTGATCAACCAACTCGGGGGAGAGCTCTGATAAGCTCTCGACCTTGTATGAAGCCTTCTCTGGAAGGAACAAGGAGACTAGGACCTCAGCTTCTTCTTCAAGGAAGCAGGTCTTATCGCCCTTGTCCAACCTCAGGTCATGGGCCCTTTCGACAATCCACCATGTTCCTTTACGGAGGATCATGGAAACTCGATAAGGGTAGTCCTTGACCTGATAGACAGGTGCAGGAGTACGAAGAGCCTTGGCCCTGTGAGAAACGAGAGCATGCCCGTTCTCATAAGGGAACCAGCCTCTTTTCTTACAAGCGACACTGCCCAAGAATCCGAGAAGCTTATCATCAGTCACAGGCCTCCAAGCATAGTCAACCATCTTCTTGGTATCGGTGTTAAAGCACTGAGCGATATCGGGACATGAAAGATAGGATCTCTCCTCCGCACGGTCGGAGGAAGAACGGTTTCCTTCATCGTATGCGTAGCATGTCATGGCATGAAGGGCAACCTCCTTTAGGTAGGCAGGTTCCACCTCAAGAGAAGTGCTTCCTGCTTCAGGTTCCTCCTCCTGAGAGGAGCTTCCTGCCGCAAGGTGGCTCTTGCCCTTCTTGCCTTCTATGCCGTCGTATGCGACATAAGTGCATCGGTCAGCTCTGGTCGGTTCCATGCCTACAGACCTGAGGAATTTGTCCAAACGATTCCACCATCTTCTCGGTGCATCGTTCAGACCATAGACTGGTCTGAGACAAAGGCCAACCATCCAGGTAGGCAAACCGATGTCAGGAGGCAACTGAACCACAACCATGCGAGATGACAGATTGTAGTGTTCCCCCTGAAGGAAAGCGGTCTTAAGATCCAAATGAAAAAGATCCCAATAGTGATTGGCAGCGCACTGCGCAACCAAACGGAAACCATACCGAGTAGCCGTAGGGCTGTCCGTTTGTTGATCCCAGGCAAACTTGTCCTGAAACCCACGACAAACCCATCGGGCTTTGAACTTGGAAAAGTAACCGTTCTTGTCAACCTTCACAGTAAGGACCCAACGTCCGGTAAGAAAATTGACATCGTTTTTAAGCTTGCGACGGTCCGTCAGCCGAATTGCATCATTGTCCAAGTAACTCTTGAACTCCTCAAGTTTAGCCTTCCGAATTTCGGCGGCATACTTGCGCTGCATCTCCGGCGTGAGGGTACCTGCCTTGATTTTATCTTGTTTAGTCAACCATGACGCAAAACCATCACCATCCAACGGAACAAAGGACGGAACCTTGAAGTCCGACGGAAGGCGAATCAAAACGTCGTCGTCTCCAACAGCCAAAGCAAGCAAGCTTTCATCACGATAGTCAACCGTGGCATCCGAATCAGTATCCTCACCAGCTTCCGGCACCGGCGGTTCCGGGGTGGGTTCCGGGAGTGGGGTTTGCTGGATAGGAAATTCCCCCTCAGTCACCGGCAAACCAGGAACAGGAGCCGGATCAGAAGAAGAGGAAGCAGGCTCGTGAAAACCTGGAAAGTCACCCGACGGATCGGGATCCTTCTTTCCCGCAGATTGCCCAGGCAACAGCACAACCGGGGGTCCCACGACAGTACGTGACTTTGCCTTGGACACATCGTCAGGATGTGCGCCTCGCGCACGTGTCTGTGACACATTGCGAGGTGATGGCGGTCGCATACTCTGTGGCACCGGAAAGTGAGGATGCGGCGGAATTGGAACAGGAACAATAGGTGAAGGTGGTGCCGGCCACGGCATCGGTGGACTAAGAACCTGATCCGGGTTCGCAAACTGAGGCGGAGCCCCAGGAGAATCGGGAGGACCTCCAGGAGGAGGCGACTCCTCGTGAAACTCCATCGGAAGAGGAGGCTCTTCCGGTGACGGACCATAACCAGGTCCCGGTCCCTGAGGACCGCCTCCTGGCGGATGTCCATCACCGTCCGGATCGTGATCCAGGTCGGAATCATCATCTCCCCCTGGTACCGGTACATGAGTACCGCCTCCAGGAGGTTGTGACGGAGGGTCACCACCGACATGCAACTCAACAGGATTATCATCTAAATCCTGCTCTGGATGCTGTAGTGGCATTTCCTCATCGTCCACAGGCATATCACCGTGTGGATCATCATATCCTGGATAGTCCACATCGTCGTCTGTGGCTGGCGGTTGCGGTGCAACCGGGGCTGGCGCTGGCTGGTCCGTGAAGTCCAAGCCAACATCAGGCCCGCGTCTGGAACTGTTGTTGCTGTGACTCGTTCCAGAACACTATCATGGACCAGTGCGTTGATTGCATATCCTTAAGGCAAGGAAGCAACTGTGCCATCGTCACGAAAAACACATGATTCATATCACCCTTCTGCCACAAAATGACAACAGCATCAGGATGACGATGAACCAAAGGGAGTGTTTTCCCTTGAGTCCCCCTGTAGACGTTACAGTACTCAAACTCCAGATACGGCAGAGTTAACACGCGCACATTCTTAATCATCGGCCGCAAGGCGACTGCGTCAGACGATGTGGTCGTGTGAACTTCCAACTCCGGGAAGGAGACTGTCAACATATGACAGAGTCTGGACCAAAGACGATGTAACAAACCGCTGCGGCGCAACAAACCTCAGAGGTGTCGGAAGCTTCCCTTTGTCATTGTTTGAGAGTAATGAGTACTCTGCTTCTGACGGAAGAACCGGTAAAGCCTCTGAATTGCGGTCTGATCGCAAACACAACGCACACAGTGTTCCATCATCAAAATCCTCAAAGATATCTTCGAACAAGTAACATTGTCGGAGATCTGATCGTTCATCACCCACAAGACACTGCGAAAGCAGCACAGCAAACCTTGGATCAAGTGCGTTAGCAGAGTCATAGCCTTCTTCCAACGACTCCAAACGGCCAAATGATCCATCAGGCAGATTAGTGAGAAAAGAAAGCTCACCATGCTGACGCTTACCGTGGTCATCTCCCCCTGAAGGAAGTACACCACGGTTCTTGAAGGTGTGGAATGAAAGTCCTCTCCTCCACTTCAGCGAGCGACTACTCTGCGAAAGCCAAAACCCACAATGAGAAGGATACATGATGGTCACGAAGTATCCATCACCCTTGTCATCTTGCCAACGGCAGACTTCGGCACAAAAGTGCCAGAAGGCATTGGTAGCCTTCCTGGTCCAACCATCAGGGATGACAGGATGAATCAAAATGTGATTAGGCTCTGCCTTCAAGATCACTCGCCAAGCGGCCTCAATCGAAGATTGGATAGACTTGGCGTTCCATTCACCAAACAACACAGGTTCACTCGCATCAAGTCCAGAATGGACTGTGCACGCAGTAAGCCCGGTGAGGCGAGGTGTGATCTCAACGAAATCGCTCTTGCCTGAAGTGAGAGTGTGGTAACAGATCTCATGCTCATAGCAGAACCCAGAACCGGCACGATCAAGAATATCGTCGCCGATGCGGTCGAGTGCCTCTTCCTGAGAAGAGCGTCTCGGGACCTCATCTTTCTTCAGAGGAATGGCCACATCATGCCACGGATCTCCATCACGCCTGACCTTCGACTGATTAACCCGAAGAACGGCACGATGAACTTCAACCAACACCATGGCACCTTCCTGTGACACAACTATGCCTCTGACCCAGGTTCCTTCAGACTTCTTCTTCGACTCATCCTTATGCCAAACAAACACGCGGTCACCCTTCGAGTAAGGACCATCAGACGGCATGACTCTCCGTGCAAGGTCCTTCCGAAGGTCAAGTGATTGTCTAGCCTCTTGATGAGCCCGCATGGCAATCCTCTGGAGTTCCAGAGTGGTTCGATCCTCCTCGGCAGGTTCAGCAGAGAGCTGTTCAGGAGAACTGTTCTCGACATCAAACAAGTCTGGTTGGCCGTCTTCCTGTAGCTATCTCCAAAGGAGAATAGCCTGAGACGGTAAGCTGGCAATTTCTTGCCCAAGCCACCTTCTTGACTGCTTGACGAACAGTCACCTTCTCTGCATAACCCTCATCAGCTAAGGCCTTGGCCATGATTGCCCAGGTGCGCTTGAAAAGACGCACTGCGGTCTCAGCTCGATTAGGCCAAGGAGTCCGTGGTCCACATGGATACGGAGTAATGCCATGGAACTTGTAGTAAGACATGAACTGTGGCGTGAAAAATGCTTGATCTCCTACGATTCCCTTAGGAACGCAGTTGTTCTCCTCTGTCCATTGTCTAAAAGCTCCCAGAGTCTCTGGCGCTTCCAGGCTTGTAAGAGCCGTAGCCCACAGAAGATTTGAAGCACCATCAATGATGACCAAAGCCAAGTAGGCTTTAGTACCGAACTTGATTTCTTCATGATCAACAAAAATGAGATCACCGAAGGATGATGCTCTTAACCCTGCGATTCTGGCTCGCGGAGGCGTAGGCACCGAGGTGCTGCAAACACGACAGCCTTTGACAATGCGGTCGTACTTGTCATAGATCTCTCCTGGCAGACCAAGCATGCTGGTCCTGCGTCGAAACTGAGCAGGACTCATGTGGTAATGCTTCACATGCAACTTGTAAAGCTCAACATCATTGTTCAGCTTTTCCAACATGCGCTGATACTGCGGAGAAGCCCTTGAGACCTCGTGGCCTGGCAACGGAAGCGCGATCCTCCTAGGTTCTAGCGACTGTGGCTCTGGGGACTCGGAGGACTCGGAGGAAGCAAATCTGCATCCCCCGGTTCGGAAGGTTCGTACTCTTGAAGATCCGGATCATCCTCAGGAGCAAGAGGAGGAGGAGCCGGTTCCTCGGGTGCCTTTCCCTGTGGAAAGCTTCCCTTGGCTCGAATCCTTCTCTTTGCCGGTGCCTTTCCCTGAGGAAAGCTTCCGGATGCTCCTGTGTTCTTCGAGCTGTCTTCAGGCTTACCTGCGCTAACCATGTCCTCTGGAGATCCTACCTTTCCACGGGTTGGATCCTTGGACTTGGCTGGCACCGAGGTTCTACTCTCGATGCCACCAGGCAGAATCTTGAAAATGGTCTTGCCTTTCCAAGAGTCAGTAGTTCTTGTTGAAGAAAGCTCAGAAGAACGCCAGTCATCTTCTTGAGTAACGCTCTTTCCCTTGGAGAACTCCATGATCGTCTTGCGCTTGGTGTCCAGATACTCCAACGGAATTGGCACATAACCCGCCTTGGGTTCGTACTTGACTCTTCTCATCTTCTTGTGGATGCGAATCATTTCCATGTCGGCTTCGTTGATCACCCATTCATCATCAGTCGCCAACACGAGATTGTCGGGTACCTGTTCATGAGAACAGCATCCCTCGGTCTTCTGATGGAAGCCGTACTCGTAGTGGGAGAAGTAGGTGAGGAAGCTCGACTTCTTATGCTTGCTGAAACGCACATTCCACATCAGCTGACTGAGTTCAAGAAGATCAAGTACCAAGTGTGAGCTGGGTGCAACCTTCAGCCTCACATCCTTGATTCCCAGCACAGGGCTGCTGAGCAAGGCCTTTTCCGGATGGAGCTCGAACTGGAAACGAAGATTGCGCATCTGAGGTAAGGACATGAGAAGATTGTTCCACAATGTCGAACTCTGTGGATTGAACTGCAAAGTCCCGGTCGTACATGCAAATGACCAACTTCTGGTTGCATTTGGTAGACTCGGAATTGGCAAAGGTGAACTGAGAAGTGGTCTCAGCAATGGTGTACCATATGCCACAGTTCTGGTTCTTGTCACAGAACTCCATGAGGTCCTGTGCGGCCACTCTCGAAGCCATTGCTCTCGTGCATCCCAGGTCCAACACCATCGCGGTCGGCGTCAAGGGCTGAGAGATGAAGGCTTCCTCGATCTCATTGATCTTCTCTTCGGTGGCCATGAAAGAAAAGTTCGGAGTGTTGAGATGTTCAACGAAGAAGGTTTTGGCGGCTGTGATGCCGCTCGGGGCAGCATCAGCAAGCTGGCTCTGTCCGTCTTTTCCGGACTTTCCATCTTTTCCATCCTTGCCAAACTTGCTCTTTCCTTTGCCCTTCTTTCCTTTCTTTCCTTTTCCTTTGGCTGCATAGGATTCCTCAGACTCGTACCAGGACCAGTCATCCCAGGACTGATCGCTCCAATGGTAATCTTGCCATTGTCCTTCTGCTTGCCATGCTTCTGATTCTTCGGCAAGATGTGACCTGCCTTTCTTCCTTTTGAAGAAGCGCCTTCCTTTGGATCCTTTGCCACCTTTTCCTTTGCCTTTACGGTGGCCCTTGAATCCGCGCCTCATCTTGCGGCCTTGGAAGCGCCGCTGGAACCATGAATAGTTCTCGTCGTCGTAGACCCAGAAGGCGTCCTCATCCGCTTCGAGGAAACCTTCGGTGCCATCTTCCTCGTCCTCAACCCAGTAGCCTTCATGATCGTTCAAATATCCTTCATCGATCACAAGGAAAGTCTTGCGGCCACCGTGGCCGGAAGGAGCGAGGAGTGGATTGTCGACGGTAGTCTTGGTCGTACAGAAGATCTCCAGGTAGACTTCGCGAAGCTCGGCCGTGTTGTAGTCAGCCAGGACTCGGTTCCGATGCGCCATCAGTGATGTCAACACCTGACGCTGATCCTGTGTCAGATCAGACAGGGACACAAAGATCAAAGCGACCAGGTTGGGCGTGATCGGAATGGTCCGAGCATGCTGCTCTCTGAGCCGTTCGTTGGCTCTCTCCATTGCCTGAGCTGGCGTAAGGTTTTCTTGTTCTTCTGGAGGAAGTCCTACTATGAAGGCTCTGACCTCTGCATTGTTCGGGTCCTCGATCGGCAGATAGGTATCGTTCCACGCTTCTTGCATTCTCTGAACAGAGAGTTGAAACCTGGTAATCCAACGAAGCATGTCTCCGTTCCCACGGTGCATGTTCATGAACTGCTGGAAGCGATAGAGAAAAACATTCGCTGCTCCCTTCACGAAAAGCGGCCGCAGGAAACTCTTGAAGTACTTCACTCCGTTGTTCGGGTCCTTCAGGCGATCTCTGTCGAGAAGCCTCTTGTGGATTGCTGCTTCACCTTCTAGCCGATTTCTCAAAGCTGGTCCACGCTTATCATTGTCTAGCTCAGTAATGTCACACCAGTCATCGATCGCATCTTCATAGGCAAACCAACTGCTTCTACCATCATAAGATGGAGGTACTTTGGTGGTCACCTGCTGGAAAGCTGAAAGACGGTGTAATTCATTGAGATGACGATGATTAGTCGCGAAAGATTCATTTCCGTGGAGGAGGTAGTCATCATCTCCTCCTTCATGCTCAAAGATAGTCGCAGAGTGGCTAGCCATTGCGCTGTTCTTGGATCGAGCCCCGGGAGAAACCTCTTCCGGTTATCTTCACCTGAGTGAAGTGTGCCGGAGAGACTCCGGTCACCTTCACCTGAGTGAAGCACACCGGGTATTCCGGTTGCCTCCACCTGTGTAGAGAGTACCGAACGGGTACCTCCACAAGTGTGAAGCTTCCCGTTTCCCGGGAGCTCCGCTACCACGTTGAGATGTAACCTGGACGTGTATCCCCTCGCTAGGCGTACAGGAACACAGGCACTCAGGTGTCTCTTTTCTACAGGCGCACAGCTGTAGTCCACTGCACTAGAACCTTGAGCAACAGGCATGGATACATGCAAGTGATACGTGAAACAGACAGGCACCTGGATGTGTAACATTCAGTGTTTCACCCCCCCCCCCCCCCCCCCCCCCCCCCCCCGCCCCCCCCCCCCCACCCCCCGCACTCAAACACGATTCCGGGTTTGAGGCCGGAAGTCCACAACCACCAAGCCGTTCCTGATGCCAAGGGTAAAAGGAGGGACCCTTAATAAGGACCCCTAGGTATATACCCTGAATATAGCTATTTTATACCCATTATATAGCCCATTATAGGGTAGGGGTCCCTATTAAGGGTCCCTCCTTTTCCCCTTTGACTGATGCCAAGGTTTAAGGGGTCACCCTAAGCCCAAATAACCTGTCTGTTTAGGGACTTATATAGAGAAATCAAAACAGGGAAATAGAAGGTAGTTTTCATCGGGTCTAGGTAAGGGTTTAGGGCGTTTAGGGTTTAGGGCCAGCAGAACCAAGATGTGAGAGCGAAATTAATTGAATCGAAATCTAAGCTCCAAACGCCCTCCTAGGCCCCTGTGCCCTGAAGATGGCCAGAAACTAGGTGCTTTGTGTTTGGTATGAAGTCCCCATGACTCCTGCGATTTCACAACGGCGTGGACGTGCGCATTTCTTGGTGTAAGAGTATTCTCTACAACATACCTTAAAGTGAAATAGAAAGACACCAAACGAATAACGAATGACTCGAACACATTCAAAGACTAAGACCCTAAACCTAAATTCAATAACGCCGAACAGCAGCAGCTCCATAACCTGAAAACTGAAGCTCCTGGACGATAGAAATATCCAAAATAGGGGCGTCAATGAACTGTCGTATATTATATCTGCATTGTAGCCTTCGTAGCCTAGGTCGTCTCACATATCCTGCATACGCTATACTTTACTCAAGGCGTACTGTACTCGAACTATTCAAACCCAGTATGCAGTGGGGGAGCTTGAGACTCAGGGATTTGTAGATTCGGAGTTCAAGGCAGCTCACGATCATATATATATATATATATATATATAATCATAACATATACTTATATGTATATACACATACACACAGACACATGCATACATACATACATACATACATACATACATGCATATACAGGCTTCAGTTCATAGCGGTGTGGGTTCTTGGGCTGTTGCGTTGATTTTTCTGCTTTAGGAATCAGAAATCAACGACTTCATGGCTTCTGTTTTTTGATTCAGGGCTTAACGATTTGTCGTTGAGGTCTTGATTTGCAAGGGCTGAGGCACAGAGACTTAGGTTTGAGAAATGGGGCTAGTTCACAAAAACGGAATGTAGCAGAACATCGGAAGGTCCTGCACGGCTTTCCTGCATTTTTCCCTGCCAGGCTCCGCACAAAACACAAGCCAAAACTCTAGACTGAGAACCCAAAGCTGATATCCAAGACCCTAGACCCAGACCAGGTATCGCAAGCTCCGTAAACATCAACTGAGCTGAACAAAGAGAAACAACGAAAAGTGATGCCACGGCTCTGATTCAAGGTGTGGAGCTTGGCCCCCTGTGCTTCGGATGGCACGAGAAGGTATAGCACCACCGTGCGATCCTCAAAGCAATTCGCTTTTATATAACCCCTAAACCCCTAAGACCCTAAACTCTAATCCCATAAGACCCTTCAGTAACCCAATGGCCTCAATCTTAAAGAGCAATGTATCAGGAATCCCAGCACTATTTGACCTTTATCAGATTTCCAACTTTATGGGGCTTATTGTAAACCAATAACCCCCAAGACCCTACCTTAACCCTGAAAAACCTACCTCTTGAGGCATCCTTGTTATGATTTCCTTACAGAAGTCCTCAAAAAGGTAGGCTCTTCAGGGTAAAAGTAATAAATAGAATAAGGTTTGGGGGTATATGATACAACAACCACAATAAGGAACCCGCAAGACCCTACGCCCTAAACCCCAAACCCTATGTGTGATTCTGTGTTTGTCGGTTGATCACTTGGCCAAAATCGATGTGCTTGCTCGTCCTCTTCAAGGGGTCTGCTAGTGGATGCATCACGATTCAGTGCGAATGTGGGGAAAAGGCATTCGCCCGGCTGCCCGGCTGGATTGGCGATCGTGCGTCTGACTTGTGCACCCTTACCCAAAGGCTCCATGTAGCCATATAGTAGGTACTTACGCCGTAAAGTGTCCATATAGGGACCCCTTTAAGGCCTAAGTACCTTCTATATGGGCACATGGAGTCTTAGGGTTACTCAGAGACTCCAAAACCCCTTAATTAAGGAATATACCTTAAATTATAGTAGGGATCCTAGTATGATTTAAGTTAAGGTATATTCCTTAGTTAAGGGGTTTTGGAGTCTTAGGGTTAGTCAACTACACCCTAAACCCCTAAACCCCTAAACCGCTAAAACCCCTAAACCCTAAACCCTTAACCCCTAAACCCCTAAAACCCCCAACCCCTACCCCCTAAACCACTCAGACGAAAGCCTGACTTGGAGGCTCCCAACACGTAGTGGCCTGTTCTTCTACTGGACATGGGAGTTTCCGAAAAATTAGGGCTACCTGAGGGCTCCTTTAAGGGGATCTATAAGGGCTACTTTAAAGGGATCTATACGAGTTCTATAAAGGGTTTAGGGTTTAGAGATTCCGAAAAATTAGGGGTACCTTATTTTTGTGCCCTTAAAATAAGGAGCCTACTATTTCACCCTACTATTTAGGGTACTATATTTAGGGTCCCCTATTTTTAGAAGCTCCCAAACAAGTTACATCTGTTTGGGAACCCTGAACGAAAACCATCATGAGATATTCACTCTTTGGGGCCATCCCAAAGAAGTCATGAAGGCAAAGAAGGAAGAACAGACTCCAAACCTCAAACCCAAAACCCAAAACCCTAAAAACCCCAAACCCCTGAAAAGTCGTGGGGCTTTGGGTTAGGGTGCAAGTTGAAGCTTCAGGGATGCAGGCGCCATATCAAAGGGAAGACTGGATCAAGCAATGTCACAAGCATGCGAAGCGCATATCATAGGGCTTTTCAGGTTTAGGGTTTCCGGTCTCGGATTTAGGGAACGCCCCAACAACTATTTGGAACAGGGTTAGGGGTGTATTGCAGCGTACGTATGCTGCGGAATCCTAAGAAACGGCTGTGACTTCTACAGTAGGGGCTCAAGGGGCCTTGATAGATTCAGGATGTTGCCTGCTGCGTGGGGTTGGTGGAGTCCAGAAACAACTGAGACCCATATTTGCGAAGGTCTTAATGGTTTGCATGATACTCCTGGTTTCAGCGTCAAGACCCAAAAAGACTAACATTTGGTTGAAATAGGCCGGCTGTCAACCATTCCGAATCCTCCTTTAGCGATGAATGCTTCCTGGCTTTTGGGTTCGGGGTTAGGGACCGGGATTTGAGCAGTAATCCTCGTGGCAAGCAGCATACGGGAAAACGGACTCGCAAAAACGGACTCGCTCTACACATACTCAAGGACACCTAATCATGCTTCTTGCCCTTAGACAAGATCCTACCCAGACCCTCTAATACACCTGCCCTGTTAAGGAGAATCCAAGAAACCCAAGACAGTGAGTACGATACGGGCGCTAGGTAGTGTGCATATAGTATGTAAATACATTTAAAGCCCGCTGCCCTGTTTAGGAGAATCCAAGAAACACAAAACGGAAATTACGAAAAGGCTCTAGGTAGTATTCGTATCATTCTGTAAATACATTTAGTTTAGAGCCCCCAGATCCATCAACCCCTAACGCCCTCAAACCCTGCACACGGTATGAAACGCTTGCAGAACCAGTAGAAAGAAAAGTCTAAAGCCCCAACCCAAAACCCTGGACGTAAAACCTTAACACCAAAGCTTGCGAACCTCAACACAAGCCCAAAACCTTCAACTCTGAACCGTAAACCCGAAACCCTGCTGCACCGCAAGCCCGAATCGCAGCCCAATGACAGCTGAAAGCCTAAACCTTAGACCCCAAACCCTACATCTTAAACCCTACTTGGAGGATCATGGGACTTAGTAAGTAGGGTTATAAGTACCCTAATTGGGGTTATAAGTAATTATAAGTATAGTTACCTTAATTATAACCCTAGTTACCAAGTCCCATGACCCTTTAAGTATACCACGGACTCAGTACCATGCAGGTCCTCGTCTCGGAAGCTCCATTCCTCCTCGCAGCGAGCCACAGGGCCGTTCGCGCACGGAGCCGCCAGCCGATACTGGCAAGATTGGGCTGCAGGGTTGGGGGTTCGGGTTTAGGGTTTAGGCTTTAGGGTTTAGGATTTAGGGTTTAGGGCTTAGGTTCAGGGTTGGGGGTTAGGGGTTCAGTGTCCCAGATGGTCCCTTTGCACCACCATCGCGGAATTCGGCCCCCAAGACCGTCCCAAAAATGGTTCTGGTGGACCTAGTTCCATGAAAGAATATGTAGGTTTGAGCTCTTGAGATTTAGAAAAGAGCATTGTAACTCTACCTTCGTTCGGCGCCTTACGTAAGGCCTGAAAGCTGCGCAACTACAAATCTGGTCATCATGGACGCACCAGGGGTGCCTACGGCAGACGGTGAGGGTTTAGGGTTGAGGGTTTAGGGTTTAGGGTTCCAGGATGTAGATCTAGAAATTGTGTGTCTATCGCCTTGCGTGCGTTACTGCGACCTGTTTTCTACATCGGTTACATGAAGGACCCGTATAAGACATGATAAACCCCATACCCCCACAGAAGGCCCACATCCTAAGTCATAGATTGGAGCTTCACAGACCTCTAAATCCCGACCACGAATCCCCAATCATGAAACCTACCTTGCTTGGAGGGTCGGGGGACTTCGTAACTAGTTATCTTAGAGACTTATAAGTACCATAACCCCAATTAGGATCCCTTTTAGGGTACTTATAACTCTACAATTACCTACTTACTAAATCCCCCGACCCTCCAAGTAAACCCTCTTAGAACCTTGAAAGAGCCTTTAAAAACCCTTTACAGAAGCTCGTTAAGCCCCAAACACTGACAGCTTAAATCGACCCTAGACACTACTGTCTCAGGCCTCCCAAGTCCTGAAACATCCACGGTTTAGGGTTTTTTTAATCTATGGTAGCGGACCTTTTCTGCGAAAAGCCTGCTCGCCCCTGTTGGGCACATAGGGTAACAGGTGTTCTGGTACTTATCGAGGTTCTGAGTCGGATAGACGAAGTTCTTAAGAAGGCAGTCGTTGTACAGGGGGAGCATCGAGTTCACCACATGGATTGGCTGAGACTGCATTTCCAGACGATGCGGTTTCAGTGGGGTCAGGAGGAGCAGCATGGTTTAGGGTTTAGGGGTTAGGCTTTAGGGCTTAGGGTTTAGCGTTTAAGGGGGGAACTAACGGTTAACCTTTTTGGGTATATAGGGATTTCAGAAAGGAATATGCTACCCAAAACGGTTAATCTACTCTGCTACTAGGAAACCT
>CAJNDT010002999.1:0-26272 GCA_905221615.1 Symbiodinium sp. CCMP2592 | reverse complement strand
AAACGTGCATTAGTTAATGCTTAAAATAAACACAACACATGCCGACCCATGTCGGACCTAGGTCCAATTAAATGTGCCTTAGTTAATGGTTGAGATAAACACAACACATGCCGACCCATGTCGGACCTAGGTCCAATTAAACGGGCCTTATTTAATGGTTAAAATAGACGCAACACATGCCGACCCATGTCGGACTTAGGTCCAATTAAATGCGCCTCAGTTAATGCTTAAAATAAGCACAACACATACCGACCCATGTCGGACCTAGGTCCAAGTAAATGTGCCTTAAACAATGTTTCAAAAAAGCACAACACATGCCGACCCATGTCGGACCTTGGTCCAAGTAAATGTGCCTTAAAGAATGGCTAAAACAAACACAACACATGCCGACCTATGTCGGACCTAGGTCCAATTAAACGTGCCTTAGTTAATGGTCAAACTAAACACAACACATGCCGACCTTAATGGCTAAAATAAACGCAACACATGCCGACCCATGTCGGACCTAGGTCCAATTAAACGTGCCTTAGTCAATGCTTAAAATAAACACAACACGTGCCGACCCATGTCGGACCTAGGTCCAACTAAACGTGCCTTAATTAATGGTTAAAGTAAACGCAACACATGCCGACCCATGTCGGACCCAGGTCCAATTAAACGTGCCTTTAGTAAATGGTTAAAATAAACACAACGCGTGCCGACCCATGTCGGACCTAGGTCGAATTAAACGTGCCTTAGTTAATGGTTAAAAGAAACACAACGCATGCCGACCCATGTCGGACCTAGGTCCAATTAACCGTGCCTTAGTTAATGGTTAAAATAAACGCAACACATGCCGACCCATGTCGGACCTAGGTCCAAGTAAATGTGCCTTAAATAATGGTTTAAATAAGCACAACGCATGCCGACCCATGTCGGACCTAGGTCCAAGTAAATGTGCCTTAGTTCATGGTTAACATAAACACAACACATGCCGACCCATGTCGGACCTAGGTCCAATTAAATGTGCCTTCGTTAATGGTTAAAATGAACACAACACGTGCCGACCCATGTCGGACCTAGGTCCAATTAAACGTGCCTTAGTTAATGGTTTAAATAAACACAACACATGCCGACCCATGTCGGACTTAGGTCAAATTAAATGTGCCTTAGTTAATGCTTAAAATAAGCACAACACATGCCGACCCATGTCGGACCTAGGTCCAATTAAACGTGCCTTAGGTAATGGTTAAAATAAACACAACACGTGCCGACCCATGTCGGACCTAGGTCCAATTAAATGTGCCTTAGTTAATGGTTGAAATAAACACAACACATGCCGACCCATGTCGGACCTAGGTCCAATTAAACGGGCCTTAGTTAATGGTTAAAATAGACGCAACACATGCCGACCCATGTCGGACCTAGGTCCAATTAAACGTGCCTTAGTTAATGGTTGAAATAAACACAACACATGCCGACCCATGTCGGACCTAGGTCCAATTAAACGGGCCTTAGTTAATGGTTAAAATAGACACAACACATGCCGACCCATGTCGGACCTAGGTCCAATTAAACGTGCCTTAGTTAATGGTTGAAATAAACACAACACATGCCGACACATGTCAGACCTAGGTCCAATTAAATGTGCCTTAGTTAATGGTTAAAATAAACACAACACATGCCGACCCATGTCGGACCTAGGTCCAATCAAATGTGCCTTAGTTAATGGTTTAAATAAACGCAACACATGCCGACCCATGTCGGTCAAATTAAATGTGCCTTAGTTAATGCTTAAAATAAGCACAACACATGCCGACCCATGTCGGACCTAGGTCCAATTAAACGTGCCTTAGTTAATGGTTAAAATAAACACAACACGTGCCGACCCATGTCGGACCTAGGTCCAATTAAATGTGCCTTAGTTAATGGTTGAAATAAACACAACACATGCCGACCCATGTCGGACCTAGGTCCAATTAGCGCGCAAGGACGTTTAAGCGAAGATTTAAACGCACCCCTCCCCACGCAAGACAGACCGACCTAAGTCGGACCTAGGTCCAAACGTCAATATAGTCCAGGTCTTCCCGGATTGTTTTCTCGGGTTGTTCACATTCGAAACCCGTTCGAACACGTAGGTTTGCACTTTTTATTGCATCCACCTGGTTTTTTCCAAGGGGGCACCCGCACAGATTTCGGCTACGAGGCCCGAAACTTTTTTTTCATGACACTGTGTTGCAGAGCAACTATTGGTCATCTACTCGCCCGGAGGGCTTTGAGGCAGAGAAGCTGCTGTAATGAAGCTGGTGTGGTCTCATGGCTGTCGTCCATCCGGATCGCAGCTGCGAGTTCTGACACAATCAGCTTCAAGATCTGAAGGAAGCCAGGAGAGAGACAGCAAAGAAACGTTGACCGAGAAGTTGAAGGGGCCTTGACTCGCGGAGCTAAAGGCAAACATCCCCGAACCCGACGCAGGGGTTGATCCCAGATCTCCAAGCCCCTGACACCACAACGGAAACACAGCATCCGATGCCGGCTGTGCGGGGACAACGCCCGGAGAATTGAGGCGTGCTCAGGAGATCTGTACCCACGGATACGAGGAGAATCCGGGGAGGCATCATGAGGGGGAGCTCTGCGACGCGCCAACGGAGTCCTACCCACGCATGCAAACTCGCGCATCGGATTTGTCACCCGATGGGACTCGGCCCTGCAAAGGGAGATCAGTACGAACGGGTATGACACATGCCTCACCCACGAAGCGAAGTCGCCACAACCTCGCTTCAACACGTTCGGTTGGATCGGAACGTGGGGCGCCCTGTGCCTTTGCCCACGTTGGGGCCAACAGCTCTGTGGTGGTAAGCTCCTTGCTCGGGGGTTAAAGCTTTCCGAGCGATGACAGCCGGACGATGGGCTAACGTGCCGGTGGTGGCGTGGGCGTTGCACGTGGCGAATGCATCTGGACAGGGAAGGCAAGGGGGAGATCCATTGACATGCGCCGTTGTCCTCGTCGCGTCTGGCTTCCAGCCGGAAGTTCAGGGACGAACGGAGGCGCGAGCCAAGGCGCCCAAGTAGTCATTTTTCCCCGGACCTAGCAACAAGAACTCGTCGATGGAAAGACATCCGGTCCTCAAAGACGTCCGGGGCGCGGCTAAGGATATCATATCCGAAGAGCACTTGGGGATTGACCGCCATCGACGGTTGCTAGAGCGAAAGCCGCCGAGAGGAAACTCGCCCACAGAGGTCCAGTTCAACATCTCCCACGCAGAAGGCAAGGAACTCGGCAGCAATATGAATCCTGAAATAATAGACACAGCCCGGCACGAAACGTCCGCCCAACCTCCCAGAACGCAACTTTCTGAATTCGAGACCTTTGCGTCGACTCGGGGCGTGAGGAGGCAGACGCCTTCATGCTTACCTGACGCGAACTTCGCGGCCGACTGCGAAGACGCGCATTCCTATTGGTCGGGGAATGGGGAGCCGCGGCTACGGCAAATCAGTTCGTAGAGCCGAGTCTGGGGCCAACGCCCGAAGTCGGTGGGTCCGCCCTCGGGTATGACATCGGAACCAATGGGCTAACGTGTCCGGTGGGCTCGGCGCGACGCCTTGGGCAAGCGTCCATCGCGCTGAAGCACCGCAGCAGCAGCCAAGTGCAACGGTGCCCGGGCAGCGGGTCGTTCTCAGGGAGACCTGAAGTGTTCGAAGGCTCGATCCGACGTTCACAATTGCAGAATCGCCTAAGACAAGGAGCGCAGGCAGAGAAGCGGAAATAAGCCACCGGCTCAGGGGCGAACAGAGGCGCGAGCCAAGGCGTCCAAGTAGTCGTTTTTTTCCCCGGACCTAGCAACAAAAACTCGTCGATGGAAAGACATCCGGTCCTCAAAGACGTCCGGGGCGCGGCTAAGGATATCATATCCGAAGAGCACTTTGGGATTGACCGCCATCGACGGTTGCTAGAGCGAAAGCCGCCGAGAGGAAACTCACACTCAGAGGTCCAGTTCAACATTCGTTCTCAGTGTTCGAAAGCTCGATCCGGCGTTCACACTTGCAGAATCGCCCAAGGCAAGGAGCGCAGAGAAGCGAAAATAAGCCACAGGCTACTGGCGAAACAGGACCAGACCATGTCCCAACGAGGATACAACCATGCGCAAGCTGGTGAGAAGAGCCGATGGAACATCAAGCTCTTTCGGTGCCATCGCGGAAGCACGTTCCCACCGTGTCCGCAAGAGTCAGGACAACACGTAGCAAAGCCTGAACAGCAAGGCGACATGAGAGCGTGCGTAGTGAAGTGCAGAAGCAGGCACGTCCATAATCGAGCCAAAAATGGCGGCCTGATGTCAGAAGGCGCCGCCTTACCCATGCCCTTTCTAGCAACCGTTAGTCGTGTTCCCAAAGAAACTTAGCAATGCCACAGGGGACGCATGGGTCACAGAGCACCACTGTGGAAGAGGGATATGAATAGTTCTAGACTGGCGAGGGTAGCGTCTTGCAGAGCAGAGCAGAAGCAACTATCCCATCCGCCGTAGCCGTCTTGAAGCTACAAACATTCGCTACGCATCAAAACACAGACCAGATCCGGCACAGTAAGAAGCATCGTCATACAGGAGAAAGAACTCACCTCGCATACAATTGTGCCAAGCAAGCCGTAATAGGGATGTCAGCCAGGGTGCGGCTGCCAGTATGGAAGCGCAGGTTCAATGCCCCGCGGCACGCGCTGCAGCAGCCTCAGCAGAACACCAGTGCTATACCAGACCAGCCCACGATCCTGAATGTCATCAGGACGGAAGTGGTGCTGGAAACCTTAAGCGGCGAAACCGTGAAGGTGAAGGCCCAACTGAACCGCAACTTCAGAAGGGCATGAGCAAATTAGACTCTAGCACAGGCACTTTGGGACGCCCGCATCTGGGAGCTCAAAGAAAAAGTGGCGAAGCTGCTCGGCGCGAGCCTCGGCAAACTTGCGTGGTGCGCACACTGCACCAAAGCTCCAAAACCCGACCTTCCAAGCAGGAGTCTCGCCCGAAGTCCCCATGGCCGCCGTTGACAAGTCCACCGGCCGAAAGCTGGTAGGCCACGAGCGGTGCAGGTCAACCCTTCAAGTTAAGGTGCCTTAAACCATCAGCAAAAAAAAAGAGGAGAATCCTCCGGCCAGGAAGCACACGAACCTGCAGTTCGTTGTCATCTCCGGCGGCACCGAGGACGACGACCTTTTGTCCAGACCTCAGTACGCTGGAGACGACGTAATGATCAAGCTACTCGGTTGTTGCACGTGCTTCACTCAGTTCCGGCTTCTACGCTTCGGACTCTGAGTAGAGCACCGGTAGCCTGAACCGCAGCAGTGCGTGCGCGGAGAGCAAAAAGCAGGAGGACGCCCAGGGTTGCAAGGGAAACTTCAGAACTCCTAAGGTAGTTCATCCTCCCCGGTTCCGCGAAGTCCCTGGGTGGCGAACAATCTCAGTGCCTTTCAGCTGAAAGGTCAGGTGGTCAGAGCCACCTGCTTCGTCTGAGGTCAAGCGCCTTAAGCTCTGAGCGTCAGGGATGTTGGACTCGATGAAAGGGTGCAGGGCGAAGAGGAGCCGTGACCGGAATGCGGACACTGAGCGCCCTAGGGCAAATGCAGTGCTGCAGCATGACAAACAGAGGCCCTCCAATGCAACGCATGGCAAGGCCCTTAGCACAGAAGCGCGAGACGCAATCGAGGCAACAAAAAATAAACTGTGCATGGAACAACAGCTTTTGTGGCTCAAGCAAAGCAAAGATTTGCGCTCCGCCAACATGGTGTTGCATTCGGACACAAACGTCACATTCTTACCCATACCTCCATGAGGCACAAACCAGTTCTTGTTATCGCGCTTCTCGTGAAAGTGTTCCAATCAATCCTGAGGCCCCACCGGATGACTTCGCTGCGGGTGGCTCAGCTCTCGCAAAGACGCAGTGACATCAAGAAGTCAGTGCAGCAACCAGGTCGCCGTGAACCGCGAACTCGAGAGGATCTACGATCGTCTCTACCCAGAGGAGATCGCGAGGTAACATACTGAAAGAAGGTTGTGCTCTGAAGTCGTCCTGTATCAGGAGCGGGAAGTCGTATCCTACATCCAGTGGGGCGAGCGCCGCTACACATTCACATGTTGTCCGGGCGATTGCTCGGAGAGTTTGCGCAGTGTGGTTGCGAGAACAACCGGGCTCCGCCTGCGTCCAAGCAAGAGGGCACTTACGGCCACACCCAGTTCGTGCACCACAGTTTTCCCGTGCCACTGTACTCTGGCAAGGCTTCTCGTACGACCTCTTCGAGCCATGAACTTACTAGTTTGAAAGCCCTGGTTGCCGCTTCCGGATGTAAGCAGCACACAAAGTACCCCGAACAAAGGATCGCATCAGGCAGAAGGCTGCATCCGTTCTACACGGAGTTAGCGAACCTGCAACTCTCGCCCGTGCAGGGGATCCGATTAGCGAGAGGCTCAGGAAGAAAAGTGGACCGGGGTATCTCGCCGCACATACCTCTCAGCATCGCGGTCGCAGGTGCATTATGCCCATGAGATCTCGTGAGAGCCACTGCCGACGCTGCAAGCGATGCGCGCGGCCAGCTCGAAAAAAAAGCGGACTTGACAAACCAGGACTACATGGCTCAACGGGAGAGAGAGAGAGAGAGAGAGAGAGAGAGAGAGAGAGAGAGAGAGAGAGAGAGAGAGAGAGAGAGAGAGAGAGAGAGAGAGAGAGAGAGAGAGAGAGGGTGAGGGTAAGAGGAAAGACAACGAGGAACCTGCAGAAACAAAGACAAGCCCAGAAGTTAAAACACATACACACAGAATCAGAATAGCACCACTCCTGGGTAGGGAACAGCTCCGGGGCCTCGCCAACGAGAGGTCAAATGGACAGAGCCACTTGCATGCCTGGAGCCAAGCCCTTTAAGCTCTGAGCGTCAGGAGGAAGGGGGAGGAACTCAGAAGCGAATCTCGGAGTTATATAGCGCCGGGTTGATACAGAAAGGAGTAAGCTGGAATCACAACCTGATGAACGGCACCGATTTTCTGTACGGAAGCCTGAAAATAACAGTGGAAAGAGGCCATGCCCTGCACAGTGCAGACGAACACCGGCAACAAGCTAGATGGTTCAGAGCTCTGCCGGCCGCCCTGGAAACGTCCCAGGGATTGAAGAATAGGAAGACGATCGCAAGCAATGTAAAGACTCCTGGGTGAGGAACAACCTCAGAGCCTTTTCTCTGAAAGGTCAGGTGGTCAGAGCTGCCTGCTTCGTCTGAGGTCAAGCCTCTTAAGCTCTGAGCGTCAGGAGCAAATCTGAAAGGAGCCTGAACGGCCAGCTCCCCGCCGAGGGTCAACATATCCACGGCGAACCGACACAAGCTAAAAAGAGACGGGAGAAAAAGAAAAAACGAAAGAGAGAGAGAAAGAGAGAGACAAAGAAAGACCAGCAAGGAAATCTTATACCGAATTGGATCGCCCTTGCAGAAAAGGGACGGAGGCCACTGCCCACATCTCGCGTTCTCGTGCATGTCGTTCAACCGGCAGTCCTTGCCCCGCTTCCAAGCGTAGCTGATGGTGCACGGCACGGGCTGCGAGCGCCACCATCCGTCCGTCCGAAATGCAAGACTGACCACGGAACAGTGAAAACCAGCTGTAGCAGGCAATCCCAGCCAGGCGAGGAACAGGAACTGCAGCGTCCCAAGAAGTTCGAATGCGCGAAGCTGCATTTTGGATCCATCAAGCAGGTGTCATACAAGACCAAGACAACTGTGCAAAGTCTCACAACGTAGCCAAGTAAAGCCATGGCACCGAAGCTAGCCATGAAGACCGCGACCAAAGCACCACGGCGAGAGCCTCAAACACGAACAACGTCCGCCACGCCCAAGCTCACTGTGCATCAAATCAGCTCGAACGACGCCGAGCAGCGCCCGAGGACCAAGCACTCGCCGAAGCTCGACACTCGAAGTGCGTTCAGAAAGGCAGTGGTTCAACACGCGACTCCGGCTGAGGCATTCTTTCCAGGTCAACTTCCTGGACGGCAGCTGCGTGACTGTAAAGGCATCACGCTCAGACCAAGTCAAGCCAGTCTTCCTACGCCAGTCCGCTCCGACAGGAAAAGTGCGACAGTACCTTGTTTCTCGTCCTGCAGAATATCGCGTACCGCCGGTGGGGCGAGTTCTGCCCGGCGACCGAAAGCACCTGATGCCCAGACGCACAGCAAAGGAAAGGGCATGCACGACCAAGGCGACTACCAAGCCCTGAAGGGTGACACTCTCCTCACCGGCAGAGAGCTCGTGTCCAGCGTTGACGAGGTCACACTGGTCCAGCTGCCAGTACCGGAGGCAACAAGGACGCCGCGTCCGCCTCAGCAAGTGCCGTCCAGAGAGTCTCAGCCACGGCCCAGCACACTCAGGACGTCCGGCATGTACTCCGAAAACCCCACGGACGAAGACGAGGAATTGGAGCCGCACCGCGCTCAGAAGCCCGTCTGCAGAAGCAAACATGCACTCCGCAAGCGTGACGAACCTAGGTGATGGATACCCCCAGACACCTGCGGCTGCGCCCGACGCCGCAAAGAGTGCGCGCGAGGCATCCAGAAAAATCGAAGCAGCAACGACCCAGTGCAAATTACAGCTCCGATGACTAACCAGAACTATTACCAACGGCTAGAGTAAAACGACATGAAGAAATAGAAAACTCTCACAACCCCTGGGTGGGGAACAGCTTCAGTGCCTTTCGGAAGAATGGTCGAGTGTGCGGGGTCGCTTTTTTTGAAAACCGAAACCTTTAAAATCAAAAGGTGCCCGGCTGCATGTCTTTCGGGCCAGAGTTTTTTGAGTTTTTTTGAGTTTTTTTAGGTTTTCCGCGGTCAGGCACCAATTCCGTTTGTATTTTAGGCCCAGAATGGGGGGGACCTCGAGATCGGCCCTCCGGCCTAATAAAGACGCTATTTTATGAACAGAATTTGTCACCCAGAACGCCCACCCCAAAATCCAGGAAATTTGGCCCTAAACCCTAAATGGGCCTGCTGGTGGCACTGGTGGCACTGGTGGGCCCAAGTTTTTTTTTGAGTTTTTTTTTTAATTTTTTTTGGTTTTCCGCGGTCAGGCACCAGTTCCGTTTGTAGTTTAGGCCCAGAATGGGGGGGACCTCGAGATCGGCCCTCCGGCCAAATAAAAACGCCATTTTATGAACAGAATTTGTCAACCAGAACGCCCACCCCAAAATCCAGGAAATTTGGCCCTAAACCCTAAATGGGCCTGCTGGTGGCACTGGTGGCACTGGTGGGCCCGAGTTTTTTTGAGTTTTTTTGGGTTTTCCGCGGTCAGGCACCAGTTCCGTTTGTAGTTTAAGCCCAGAATGGGGGGGACCCCGAGATCGGCCCTCCGGCCTAATAAAAACGCTATTTTATGATTAGAATTTGTCACCCAAAACGCCCACCCCAAAATCCAGGAAATTTGGCCCTAAACCCTACATGGGCCTGCTGGTGGCACTGGTGGCACTGCAATCCCGAGGCCGGAAAATCAGGAAGACAAGACACGACGGGAGAAAGCAGACACAGGCCCAAACCGAACAGAACCCGATCCCACAGCTGCGCACAAAACGAAACAACAAAAACACAGCAAAGCAGTGACCAAAACGCGAAAGTAGACGCTCCCAACAAGAAAACCACCGCCATTGCTGCAGGAGTTGTGAAACACCGCCCCGACCACCACCGTCCAGACTGCCCGCCAACGCCTGTACAGCACGAGAGCAACAAGTGCAGGCCCGCAATCAAAAACGAACCCGAGCGACGCCGATGTCACGCACGTCAAAAAAAAAAGAGCAAGCCAGCCAAATGCAACCGACCCGCCCCGAGCAGCAAACATGCACAGGACCAAGCGCAGCCAGAAACATCACGACACACATGTCCAACATCACGTCAGCCGCAACAGTATCAATGGCCCGAGCCCCACGAACTCCGGTTCGTACTACTATCAGGTCGCACAACCACCGCCCCCGCCAGAGAGCCAAAATGAAACGACCGAGCACCCAGAAGATCGAAACCATCCAAGTACATGTCTACTCCACCGCAGGCAACCTCGTAGCCGACCTCCACCTAGACGAAGCCATAACCGTGCGACAGCTCAAAACCAGACTAGCTCCAGACCTGGGAGTCTGCCGATTCCGACAGAAAATCCTCCAGGACACACGCCTCCTCGAGGACCAGGACAAGATCCGAAAATCCTCCCGCCTGCAGGTCGTGCTATTGAACTACATCCCCACTTCCACGGAAAACATCCGTCAGCTCATTGATGCCAGCTTCGAAGATTCCGAATCCGAAGTGGAAGAACTCCTGTGCAAACCACAGGACGTCAACGCGTCCATGCCCGGCGGAACCAAAGTCGACACCGCAAACGGCGCAATCACCGCTCTCCAAGCAGCCGCAAGTGCAGATAACACGGACATCCTGGAACTCCTCTTCCAAGCCCATGCAGACGTGAACCGCCACGGCAACGATCGGGCACTCTGGCACGCAGCAACGCAAGACGCACAGGAAGCCGCACGCATGTTGCTGCAACACCAAGCAGACCCGGACGCAACAGACCGTCGTGGACGCAGCGCCCTACTCGAAGCAGTTGCTGGCGGCTACCACACCCTCACACAAATGGTGCTAGAGGCAAGAGCCGACCCGAATCAGTGCAACGTCCAAGGCCGGACACCCTTCAGCATCGCCTGCCAAAATAACGACGAAGAAATTGCAAGCACCCTTCTGCTAGCGCGCTCGGACGTGCACACCCGGCACGCGCCCCGCAACGAGTACGACTACGAGACAACCGCTCTCTGTGCATCCGCCAGCGCCAACTGCATTTCCGGCCTTAAACTTTTGCTCAGCTCATCAGTCCACGTAGACAGCCAGTTAGAGGCCACGGCGCTCTGGCACGCAGCTTGGCACGGGAGAACCGAAGCTGTAGAATTCCTGCTGGAACAGAAAGCCAACATCGAGAAACATGCCTTACACGGGGGAACGGCTCTTTGTGCAGCAGCCTTCAAGGGTCACGACTCGATCCTCCACAGGCTCCTTTCAAACCTCTGCGAGCTCCAATCAGAAGCAGCTGTGCGACTCCTTCCGGAACCGCTGCAACTGGCAATGTGGAGCGACAACCCCGACACAGTGAAGCTCTTGCTCGATGCGAGGGCAAACGCAAGCGGCGTCAGGAGCAACGCATCTCGCGAGAGAATCCACCAGCTAGATGAATATCCGTGGGCCTTGGAGATGCTGATGCCCGCCCTGGAAACACTCCATCTCTACCAATATCTCCACGAACGCCAAGCACAGACGCAGGCTGCAACTGCAAGCAAAGATCTCTCAGAGCAACAACAGGAACCATAAGCCGGTCTTTCGCGCAAGCCTCTCAAAGCCCAATGCCGGACCCCGTCGGTCCCCTCGCAGCACCTAAAGCAGCAACCAAAAGGCACAAACAAAATCTGCGCGAATAACAGCTGCACAAGCCAAAGCATAACAACCTTCCTGGCAGATAAACTTGGGCTCAAGCTAGGTGCTCGACTACCATCCACGCCATTTCCATTTCCAGGCAGCACTAGACGAGCAACAGCCACTCAATCTTAACTCGCTATAAGCCATGTCGCTTCATTGTCGTGCAGACAAGTCAGCGGTCCAACCAGCAACAGCGCCGACACGAACAACAAGAGCTGCTACTACACATGAACATCGACATACCCGCCAACGGCGACGTACTGGAACACAAAACAACCCCGATACAAGAAACCTCACTCACAGACAGCAAGCAGGCATCAACTCCGACGACCACTGCATAAGCACGACCACGGCACTGAAACCGTCCACAACACCAATCCCCATTCAGCCGAATCAGCCAAAACAAGCACCAAACCGACCGCCACCATCATTCCATACGAGAGCTCCCGTCCCCTGCACAGAGTGGCAAGGCAGGGGCTCCCCTTCAGAACACATACTCTCCTGGGAACCACACACGCCGTCTCGCGCGACAACTCTTCACGGACAGCGTGCACTCATGACTAATGGCATCTCCGACGACGATTCCAACGAGGTCGCCAAAATATACGCCAACGGAAGAACCGAATCTTGAAGCAAAGAGCACCGACATGAACAAGCATATATACATACATACAGACATACATACATACATACATACATAGATACATAGATACATAGATACATACATACGTACATACATACATACATACATAGATACATACATACATACATACAGACATACACACATACATACATACACACATACATACAGACAGACATACATACATACATAAATACATACATACATACATACATACATATATACATACATACATACATAGATAGATACATACATAGCTATATATACATACATACATACATACATACATACATGCCTGCATACATACAAACATATACATACATACACCTACACCCTCCCGATGCGCACAAAAAAACCAACCCTAAGCTCCAGCCGACTGCGCTGCAAAACATCTACAAAACGACAACGCTGCAAGCCGAACACCAACTCCGCCGGCGACAGACGATCAAGTGGAACCAGCATTAAACATGACTTCGATCAAGAGGCAATGCATGCATGATCAATGAACACCACAGATGCACATAATCAACACACGCGTACAGAAACACAGGAGCCATGGCATTCAACGACGATCCAGAAACCGTTTCCCTGTCTTCACTCCAAGCCGACAACATCCTCCACGACACACTGAGACATAAAAAAAGGAGACGCATCCATGGCGAACATGTGCAGCGCCGGTGCAAGGACACTAAAGCCACGCACATACAGCAGCCAGCACATCCACCAGATGAAACGGATCACCTCCAACACATCAACCCACACGAAAAGGACCAGCACCTCACCTTTGACACATCCAGCCACAAGTACTTCTGGAAAGGTACCCCAGTACCTACATCAGTCACCCAATTAATACACCAATTTACAGAGCTTTTCCAACCGCAGCGCACCATCGACACCATGCGATCCAGCACCAGGTGGCCCCGCCCGGACTATGTCGATCTACACGCACTGCAGACAATAAACCAAGCGGACTTGTCGCTCCTTCCAGAAGACGCCACACAACCTAAGCACCTGCTTCAGCAGCCCGCAACACATCTGGACCAGATCTGCCTTCATTTAAGTCGCTTGCGACACGAACACCCAGAACTCGACGCCTTTTGTCAGCGAATGACCTTGGACGACGAGGCCATCAAACGCAAGTGGAACACCAAGGCAAGAGAAACGTCCGAAGCAGGCACTGAGATGCACGCACACTTCGAACAGCTTCTCAACGGCGGAATCGTCGCGCAGCTGACGCCGGAAATCCAACTGCTGGTGCGCTTCTTGGACCACATAAACAATACGAAAACATATCGAACCGAATGGAAGATCTACAGCGAAAAACATGCACTCGCGGGCACCATAGACTTCGTTGCGGAACATCCCAACGGCGACAAGATCATCATCGACTGGAAACGAACCAGCCAACTCAAACACAAACACCGGAACTACGGCAAACAGATGCTGCCGCCCATTCAACACATGCCGGACTGCCCCGTCTCACACTACCGACTCCAGCTCAACCTGTACCGGCACATTCTCGCAACAGAATACGGACAGACTGTCCGCGAAATGTACATCGTCGGCACTCACCCGGACAACGGCGAGAAACCATGGATCGACGTCGTGCCCACGCTTGAAGAGGAACCCTTCAAATCCTACAACAAAGAAAAGACTGCACAGTCCTCAACCATGCGCACACAACAATGGCCGAGACCTCCAACGTAGCACACGAAGAACCGCCACAAGACATCTGACAGTCACCCCTGCTCCATCCGCACTGCCAACAAAAAGAACAACAACGACCACGACATCGACAACAGTCCACCAGCACACGTATGCAACCCACGGAACGTAATGCACTATTTAAAGAGACAACAAAAGCCGCGTGTGATGCGCCAAACCGAAACAACAAAAAGGGAGGCCGAAGAGAACGCAGCTTGACTCCTAGCACCGCAAGTGCACGCAGGCGTGAACCAATCAGAAGAACCACTCCCTCCGTCGCCACGAAGAGTCGACAGCACATCACAACGCAAACCAAAAGAACTCCACAAGAACCTAACTAATCAGCAACCGCAGCCATGGCACCCAAGCGTCGAAACCTTCCCTGGAACCAGACTCGCAACTCAGTACAGGAGATCATTGCGCACCTCGACAAAACGTGTCTTTGTGAGGTCCGTCACGAGGCCAATAGCACGAGGACTCATCACGTTCTCGTTGCAGCAACACACTAAGGAGCGGCTCTGAAGAAGAAGCTCCCACCTCAGCTCGCGGCGACTGCAGTCCGCCACCGATCATCGGCTCCCGGCCCTTCGTCTCCGACAAGAGATCAACGGACCGCCCCACAACGAACACCAGAAAACGCCAGAAGACTCACACGTCGGCGTCCTCACGTCCAGCGCCAGCACACGCGTCTGCGGAAGAGGTGCGCAACACCGCAGTTAACATGGAGACTGACGACACGCAGAGGGGCCGGAAACACGACAAACCCAGGCCAAAATGGGACCAAGACACAAGACTGGCCAAGGGATTCGGCAGACGAGGGCCCGTGCCCGACATCGCGCAGCGAGCGGCACGAGAATCTAAAGCAGAGAAAGCCAGAGGCGAACGAATCGAGCTCGGTGCAAACCGACGCGGACCACTCCCCAAAAACACACGACAAACCGAATGCAGCCAAGAAGCACGAGCCAGCTACGGATACGGCACGCACGGCCAGAAGCCCGAGCAAATCACTTGAGTAAGTACGTAAGACAACAAATTGTCATCAACGCAGCTCCCAAAGAAAAACAGCCTGCCATGAGGTCCAGTCCCAGCCCTGAACCGGCCCACTCGCCAAGCGCAACACACTGAAGAAGAAAGATCCAGCAGGGGCTACGGCAAGCGCGGCCCGAAACTCAGGACGAGCAGTCAAACGGCTAATTGTCAACGCAGCCGCCCATGCAACGCAGCCCGCCGCCATCAGGTCCGGCACCAACTGCACCATATGTACCGAAATGTACGCAAGAGGAAAGATCCAGCAAAGGCTACGGCAAGCGCGGCCCGAAACTCAGGACAAGCAAGCTAGGACGAGCACTCAAACGGCTAATTGTCAACGCAGCCGCCCATGCAACGCAGCCCGCCGCCATCAGGTCCGGAACCACAGCTGCAAACTATAACCGCGCCATATGTACCGAAATGTACGCAAGAGGAAAGATCCAGCAAAGGCTACGGCAAGCGCGGCCCGAAACCTCGGACAAGCAAGCTAGGACGAGCACTCAAACGGCTAATTGTCAACGCAGCCGCCCATGCAACGCAGCCCGCCGCCATCAGGTCCGGAACCAACTGCGCCATATGTAGCGAAATGTACGCAAGAGGAAAGATCCAGCAAAGGCTACGGCAAGCGCGGCCCGAAACTCGGACAAGCAAGCTAGGACGAGCACGCAAACGGCTAATTGTCAACGCAGCCGCCCATGCAACGCAGCCCGCCGCCATCAGGTCCGGAACCACAGCTGCAAACTATAACCGCGCCATATGTACCGAAATGTACAGAGGATGAAAGATGCAGCAAAGGATACGGCAAACGCGGCCGGGAGCCCTAGCGAACGAGAAGGAACAATTGTAAGACAGCTAGTGGTCACATGGTGCGGTTTCAGTCAGCAACAACAGCCAAGGTCCGCTGCCACTGGATAACAACCCGCCGGTCAAACCAAACACACCTGCCGTGGAGCAAATGAACGACACGAGCATGAAGAATGCAATCAGACGCCTCCCGAGAGGACAGCTCGAAACGGGCATACTGCTAAACGAAGACTTTCAGAACTGCGCACTCCGCAGCCGCCTAAAATTCCGCCAGCGAGTCTACAGCAGCCCCAGCGGCATCATCAGCAAATGGCGACGCTACGGCCTTTCCGAAGTCTGCCCGAAGTGCCACATGCTCACCCCTCTCCGGTACATGCGCAAGTCCAGAGCGGACTCGACCCCCAGCATGCAGACAGCCCTTTGCAAAAAATGTCGCGAAAACACCTCGGCAATCCTCCCAGAAGTGCCGCGACAATCCAAAGTTCTGCAGCAACTCAACTACATGGAACAACGACTGCTTGCAATGGCGCAAGTCTCCCAGTTTCTCATCGACATGCCGTCCGGCGGACCCCGTGGACAATGGGGTCGCATGTACATCACACCTCTAAAACAACCCCGCCTGTCCAGCGTCCTCGAAAACTGTCGACTGGACAGACACGGGAACGTTTACGTACACTCCCCGAGCGGAGAGTTCACAAGCCACGCCAGAGTCAAGTACCTCTACCGAGCGCTTGAGCAATTGCACAGGGACCATAGACTCTACAAAGCACCCGAAATACACACCGCCCTACAACGCCTCCAGCAGAAGTACCAGTACACGCGCACCAGCCACAAGCGAAAGAAACTCGAGCTCCGGCGGCAGAGCCGAAACACCGCCGCGAACGGAGCAACACACGACACACCAAAGAACGAGATGACTAGGAGCGCCCACATCCACCTTTCCTCAAGCGAGAGCGACGCAGAAGCCGACAGAAACAGAATCGAAAGCCATGCCAGGCCAGTGAACCCGGAACAGGACAACAACGACCAGGGCGCACCCAGCATCGCGAACATCGAGTACACGTTCCCAGAAGCACCGACGGCACCTTTTGCCGACACCCACGACTTGGGGCAACACAAACTAATGGCAAACCTCATGACCGATGCCGACGTCAAAGTGTTTCCGCACCTCTTCCCCACCGGCGAGTACGGCTACAACCCAGACATGAAATACGCGGACTACACGCGCCAGCGTCTGCTCGGCGCGGACCCGCGCTTCGAAAACTGTCCGGACTACATCTACTGCTTGCTCGAGACGTGGCTCAAAAAACGAATCAGCAGCAACACCAGCGTACGCATCGCTCAGCAGAAGCCAAGCGCTGCTGCACAACCCACAGAAGCACTTCGTAGGCAGGTCTACACGACGCTCCGCGATGTTCCCGGCACGCAGCCGTACGTCTTCGCAAAGAAGGGAGTCGCCCTCAGCATGTTCGAACAACTGGGCGCGCCGCAGTGGTTCCTGACACTCACGTGCCACGCCAGGCAAGGGCACATCCTCGTCGCGTGCATATACGCAAAGCTGTTGAGAGCCGAACACCTACATAAGCAGCCCTTAGACACAAAATCGAGACAAACCCTAGCGGCCTGGATCTACGCAAAGTACATGGAGGACCCCAACCACAAGTGGCACGCAGACGCAAGCCCCAGCCAACACGCGAAAGACATGCCGAAGCCCGGAACCACAGAAACAGCATCTGACACGAGCGCAAGGCCAGCTCGCAAGAGAAGCAAGGAGCAAAACGACGAAGAAGAGACAAGAGCCTACACCGCCAACGAGCTCTGCAACAGCATGCCGGCCATCGTCGCCAGACAGTTCTTCCAACACGTCAAGCGCTTCCTGCGATGGCTCGGCCCAGCGTCACCCGAAGCCACAGAAGACACCGACACCGACGAAGCAGAATCCGAGAAGGACGACCACGGGTCAAGCCACAGCTCCGAGAAGGAGGACTCCGACGAAGCCGCCGCCCCCAGAACCCAAGAGGACACACGCCAAACAAGGAGCCGGCCGCAACGCCACAAGTGGGCACCGCCCTTCCACGTGCAGGACTACGTGGTAAGGGTGGAATGGCAGAAAAGAGGTTACCCTCACGTGCACATACTCCTCTGGACACGAGAAAAGGTCCAGCCCAGCCTTCCGCCGACAGAGCTCTCAGCAGACGACGCGGAGCACCTCACCGACGACGAGGTCGCACGCAAGATCCAGCCACGCACCGTAGAAGACCTCACGGACAAGTTCATCTGCACCACGACCCCGGAACGCTGGAAAAACGTGCACCTGCGACGCAGGCCGGACCGAGCCGACTACAAGTGCCTCAGCAGCCTGGCAAGCCTCCAAGCGCACCACTGCAACCAGTACTGCCGACGACATGCAGGCAACCGCCAGTACTGCAGATTCGGCTATCCTCATGCACCGGAGCCGAGAGCACGAACACGCACCGCCAAGGAGCAGTGGACTCGACGCGTGAAATCCAGCATCGCCGTCCGACGGCATCCGGGCACGAAGCAACAACCCGACCCCCTCAACGGCACCGGAACACTCATGGGACAGTACAACAAAAACATACTCCTGGAATGGCAAAGCAGCACAGACCTGCAGCCCATATGCGAACTCAGCATGGCCTCGCGCTACATTCTCGGCTACACCTTCAAATCCGAAGAAGACCACGTCGCCGCCAGAAGAGTCGAGCGCCTCCTGGAACAGTTCACCCAGAAGGAAGGGCCCTTCCATCAGACGACCTACAGAATTGCACACGCCGCAACACAGGCCCGAACAGCTTCCACCTTCGAGGCCTGCCACCTCTTGCTGGGCTACCCCGTAGTGCTCTTCTCCCGCAACCACATCTGGATCCAAGTCGGCCGTCCCCAGACGTGGACGCTCTGGGTTCGACCCCAGGACGTGAGGCTGGCAATAGCAAACCCCAACGCATACGCCAACCAGCACGCAAGCGAACTTCCCGCCGCCCAACAAAGATACACCAACATCCAAAACACCACCCCAGACACCATCACGGACATCCCCGTGGAAGGAAACGATGGAGCCATGGTACAGCGACCCTGGAAAGAGATCAGCTTCTTCGATTACTGTGCGGGCTTCCAGCACAGACAAACGCGTGGTGCCACTACATGCCCACTGCCGAGGACTAGACCAGCCATCGTAGGACACCGGCAGTTCAGCCCGGACACCGACACCGAGGACTACTACTTCTCAAAGCTCCTACTCCACCACGTCTGGAAAACACCAGGCGACTGGCTGAAGCCCGAAGATCGAGGAAGCCACACCAGAGCATTCACGCGTATCGTTTCGGACAGCCAAGCCTACCCGGACTTCATGAACTCCATTTGCTACCCAAAGCTCGACAACACCATCGGAGCAGCGCGAGAAATCCAACGTGTGCAGGCGACCATGTACCTGAAAGCGAGCATCCGATCAAGCCTGCGAGGCTGGACGCTGAGCAGATTCGACCAGGAAAAGTACAAAGACTCTATCAAAATCATGCAATGCCTCCGCAATCGACACGGACGAGATTTCGATTTCGACGCACCGGACAACGTACCTTCGGGCATGGCAAGCGACGTCTTCGCCCCAGTGGAAGCCGGCGAGGACAGGGTCCGTTTGCGCACCGCCATCGCCCCTGTAAAAGCTACACAGACGACAACATTTCCCCCATCCACCCCCCCCCGCCCCCCCCCCCCCCCCCCCCCCCCCCGCCCCCCCTGTCCTCCCTGCCAGGAATGTTTCGAACTCCTGCAAACAGACACCGACAACAAGCAGATCGAGTACCAGAGAACTGTCATGGACTACATCATCTCCTTCGTCTTGGAAGCGCCAAAGACCACACCCAAATCCAATGAACAGCTGAGGCTAATCGTGCACGGACCGGGCGGCAGCGGCAAATCCGTCATCCTCCGCGCAGTAGCGCACAAACTGCGGCAAGCAGGTGTCGGCGTGGTCATCACGGCCCCAACAGGCGTGGCGGCGTTCAACATCAACGGCGTCACACTCCACACCGCACTGTCCCTTCCAGTCACAAACAACAGCTACGGCAAGTCGACGGACATTCCACCGCCGCGGGGTTTTCAGCTCGAGAGCATGCGCACGCTCTGGAAACATGCGAGAGTACTCTTACTAGACGAGTTTGGCTTCGTCTCGGATGAAACCCTCGAAAGGATCGATCGACACCTGCGACTGGCCACCGGCAACGATGCGACCGCCTTCGGCGGCATCCACCTCGTCCTCTTCGGAGACCTCTACCAATTGCCACCGCCGCACGGCAAGCCCATCTTCGCGTGCGAGCGACACTGGACCCAGTTTCGATTGCTCGAACTGCAGGGGAATCAAAGAGCCGCACTGGACCCCGTGTGGGCAGAACTCCTGGCCAGGCTGCGCATCGGACAGTGGACAGAGCAGGACGTCCGCATCCTCCAGAGCAGAGTCAGCCGCCGCAGAAACGGCGTCCAGCCAGCTCGCAACGCCATGCACCTTCACGCCACGCGGGAGGCCGTCGCCGTGACCAACGCACGCATATTTCACCACCACACCGAGCAACAGCACACCCGCTGCTACGAATGTCCCTGCATCGACACGTACGCGAAAACCGGCGAAACCGCGGACCCAAGCAACAGCTACATCGATCCAGAAGACACCGGTGGACTCGAATCCCTACTCACAGTGGCGGTAGGCAGTCGAGTGATGTACAAACAAAACTGGGACGTGAGAGACGGCCTAGTCAACGGCGCCTGCGGAGAAGTCCAATCCGTCGAACTCCTAGACGACGAGGTCACCACCATCTGGGTCAAATTCGACAAAGCCGGAAAGAGATGGTGCCACCTGCACCAGACGCCCGCCGTCGCCGTGGAACGACGAAGTGCCAACTATTGGGGGAAGAACGCCCAGTGGATCCAGAGACGACAGTTTCCCCTCGTACTCGCCCACGCCAGCACCATCCACAAAGCACAGGCAGTGACGCTGCCCGAAGGCATCTTTGCGGACCTGGGTCAAAGCATCAAAAACCCGGGCCAAGCGTACACGGCCTTGAGTCGCGTGCCCAAAATGTCTCTGGCCGCACTGAAGAAGTTCAACCGAAACAGTCTCATTTACAACAAGGACGCAGAGTGGGCGCTGACGACACTGTATTACGCGCAACACAAGCTGCCCACACACAGCAATGAAGGCATCGAAGCCCTCTGGCAAACCCTCGCCGCCGCACACGAAAAGCCGATCCACTACAAGAACAAACTCGCAAAGCTGCAGAAACCAGACATCTTGACCACTGACCTCTTCGCGCACAGGAAAAAGCCTGCAAAACTACAGAAGAAATCCGGCCCGCCCCCAGCTCTCAAGCCCGGCAGAACAAGTTGCTGCGACAAGCAGGCCAGCCAACCCGTCTCACGACCAACGCAACGAGCCAAAACCCGAACTGCCACGGCGACAACCACGAGAAGCTCAGCAATCTTTTTCCAAAAACAGCAACGAGCTCTGTGCGGATTGCACGCACTCAACAACGCTCTAGGTGACGACATCTTCGGAGAGGCAGACCTCGTCTACGCCGCCAATCAGTTTCTGCTCGAGAACCCGGAACTGCAAGACTGCACCGAGGACCACATGTCCGGCAACGGCTGGTTCTCGTCCGAGGTCCTCAGCACGGCACTCAATACGAAGGCCATGAGCCAGCACGACCGAGTGACCTGGCGGCTCGACCTCAGGCCACTAACAGCACCAGAAGACTTGACTAACTACGTGGGAGCCCTACAAAACCAGGACAACCAGCACTGGATTGCGTACAGATGCTTCAACGGCGAGTACACCAAGCTCGACTCACTCAAAGCCGGCCCCACGATCGTCAGCAGGAGCGCTTTCCTGCAAGAATTGCGGGAACATCCCCACACGTACGGCATTGCCAACATCTAGTGAGCCTGGCATTCAGCCGACACACACGCACGAGCAGGCAAGCAAAACACTGGAACCAGAAAACGTAGTAGTAGTAGTAGTAGTAGTAGTAGTAGTAGTAGTAGTAGTAGTAGTAGTAGTAGTAGTAGTAGTAGTAGTAGTAGTAGTAGTAGTAGTAGTAGTAGTAGTAGTAGTAGTAGTAGTAGTAGTAGTAGTAGTAGTAGTAGTAGTAGTAGTAGTAGTAGTAGCAGTAGTAGTAATAGTAGTAGCTCACCGCACGGCCAGGCCCCTCCCGAAATGCCTTTCCCGCAAGCTTCCGCGCCCGAGACCAATTTAAGCTTAGTACTAATAGTAGTAGTAGTAGTAGTAGTAGTAGTAGTAGTAGTAGTAGTAGTAGTAGTAGTAGTAGTAGTAGTAGTAGTAGTAGTAGTAGTAGTAGTAGTAGTAGCTGGCCACTGCTGTCGCAAGTCGCGAGACTAGTAGTAATAATAGAACCAGTAGGATTAATGTATCAGTAGTAGTAGGTAGTAGTAGCATTGTAAGTGCCGAAAGCATCCTTTGTTTGACCATCCACATTCATCGTATGTTTTTGAGACTGTCTTCCTCCCACTTCTCATTAAACGGGTTTCCTACTGGCCATTGCTGTCGCCCATGGCCTTCTCATCCCCCGATGAATGCGCCGATGGCAAAGGGAAGAGCCCGCCGAGTAAGACCAAAAGGTCCAGGAAAGTTCAGTTGGCCGCCAATGCAGCAAAGGTAAGATAAGACGCAGAGTTTGTCCAGACACGTCACATTCATGTCTGTACGATGCGATGCGCCCTCGCACGTCCTCCGTGATGGCAGCTTTTGGCGGCTCACGCGCAAACAGGCGGACCTGTTCACCTGTGAACATCGCCGAATCATGGAAAGGTATCTCATCCGCAAAGTTGGTTCTTGGCCCAGTCAGGAAGAGAAAGCGCTGCAAAAGTCAGAACGACGCACGGAAAGACAAGCCCATGTCAAGGACACGGTGTTGTTTGGCGGCTTGCTGCTCGATCATCTGTCGCATTGGCATCCGTTCCGCGAGGGAATTGAGCTTGAACTGAACGCACCGAGTCTGGAAGATGCCTGGTCGCTTCTTCAGCTCAGCGGTACTTGTAAAGCGGGCGCTCGCTGCTTCCACTCGGCTGGGCTGCAAGCCCTGGTGCACCATCTCAGCAAAGTCAAACGGTGCTTAATGAGGCACACGGCCCGCTTGGAGGAGATCCTGCTGAACTGGCTGCAGATCGCCGACCGGACACTGACGGAATGGCCCCAGTTCTGATCCGCACCAGCACGTGCCGCGAGAGCACTTCGCATGTGGCGCGCCGAGCAACAAATACAGAAACAAACACTCGCCGCCTATTTGAATTGTCCCGGCCCGTTTCATTGCAGCCGTCGCCATGAAGTGCGCCGAAGACCCGAACCGACAAAAGAGAGGAAAGATCGCAAGCGCAATCTCGCCATTGTACTCAAGACCTCGCAAGAGCCTGTCTCGCGCCCCAAGGTTGACACTTGCACGACAATCGCCGCGATCATTGCGGCTCAAGAGACACCAGCGAAAAGCTAGCAGACTATCGCCAAACGATCCCCCCCCTTCCAGCTTCCCGTCTCGTCAAGCATAGTCTCGAATTTCGGAAGAACCGAGCGAACCTTCTCTGTGCGTCTACTATCTACATCAAATTCAGCATTATTACATCATCCATGTATGCTGCATCAACCTCGCGACGATGATACTCGTCGCTGTGATTTTGGATGATGATGGCAGATGTAGGGTGTACAAGCGATGGCGATGGTGTTCCACAAGAAACAAACGTTTGCGCACGATCTGGTTTATCCCGAATCGGAATGACGATCGTGATGCCGGTATTGGCAACTTTTGCATACCGCCAATTACCTGCCCGCCCTGCCCCTCCCCCTCCCTCTTCCCTTTCGGTTTCCCGCCCAACCTGCTTCGGCATATGTCTGCATCGACTGAGCAAAACCTATTCTTGCGCCTGGTGTTCCACAATAAAAAAACGTTTGCGTGTGATCTCGTTTATCCCGCATCGGAATGGTGATCGCGATACTGGTATTTGCAACTTGTCCACACTGCGAATTACGCGCCCGCCCTGCCCCCCCCCCCCCCCTCGCTCCTCCTCTCCCGACATGCTTCGGTCTATAAGTTTGCATCGACAGAGCAAAACCCGTTTTTGCGCCTGGTATTCCACAAGAAACAAACGTTTGCACACGATTTTGTTCATCCCGCATCGGAATGACGATCGTGATACTGGTATTTGCAACTTGTGCACACCACCAATTACGCGCCCGCCCTGCCCCCCCCCATAGCCCCAGCCTCAGGACGTGAACTTGTTATGCGACTTGAAAGACACAATGATGCTACTGGTATCTGCAAGTTTCTCGACGGATTCGTGGTTTCCGGGGATCGGCAGGGGTCCCGCCTGGAGGCCCCCCCGTGCCTCCTGCTATGGATGCCTCTGGGTCGGTGGCCCGCCCCTGCCTCCTGCTGTGGATGCCTCTGGGGCGGTGGCCCGGCCCCTCCCTCCTGCTGTGGATACCACTGGGTCGGTGGCCCGGCCCCTGCCTCCTGCTGTGGATGCCCCTGGGTCGGTGGCCGGGCCCTTGCCTCCTGCTGTGGATGCCTCTGGGTGGGTGGGGGACCTCGAGATCGGCCCTCCGGCCTAATAAAAACGCTATTCTATGAACAGAATTTGTCACCCAAAACACCCACCCCAAAATCCAGGAAATTTGGCTTTAAGTTTAGCAAACCCCCATTCAAGGTTTATTAATAAGGTTTTTCCAAACCCTATGGTTTAGCAAGGGTTTAGCAAACCCTAGGGTTTAGCAAACACCCATTCAAGGTTTATTAACTAATTTAGGGTTTAGCAAACCCTAGGGTTTAGCAAACCCCCATTCAGGGTTTATAAAGGTTTATTTAAGGTTTAGCAACCCTAGAGTTCAGCAAACCCCCATTCAGGGTTTATTAAACCCTAGTTCAGGGTTTAACAAACCCTAGGGTTTAGCAAACCCCCATTCAGGGTTTATTAACGTAATTTAGGGTTTGGCAAACCCTAGGGTTTAGAAAACCCCCATGCAGGGTACAGGACCTGAAGGGTTGTCCTAAACCCTGCAGGATCTGAAGGGTTTCCTTGAACCCTTCAGGACCTGTTTGTATTTTAGGCCCAGAATGGGGGGGACCTCGAGATCGGCCCTCCGGCCTAATAAAAACGCTATTCTATGAACAGAATTTGTCACCCAAAACACCCACCCCAAAATCCAGGAAATTTGGCTTGAAGTTTAGCAAACATTCAAGGTTTATTAATAAGGTTTTTCCAAACCCTGTGGTTTAGCAAACACCCATGCAAGGTTTATTAACTAATTTAGGGTTTAGCAAACCCTAGGGTTTAGCAAACACCCATGCAGAGCTTATTAACTAATTTAGGATTTAGCAAACCCTAGGGTTTAGCAAACCCCCATTCAGGGTTTATTAATTCTTAATTTAATGTTTAGCACACCCTAAGGTTTATTTAGGGTTTACCAACCCTAGAGTTCAGCAAACCCCCATTCAGGGTTTATTAAACCCTAATTCAGGGTTCAACAAACCCTAGGGTTTAGCAAACCCCCATTCAGGGCCCCCCCGTGCCTCCTGCTATGGATGCCTCTGGGTCGGTGGCCCGCCCCTGCCTCCTGCTGTGGATGCCTCTGGGTCGGTGGCCCGGCCCCTGCCTCCTGCTGTGGATACCACTGGGTCGGTGGCCCGGCCCCTGCCTCCTGCTGTGGATGCCTCGAGATCGGCCCTCCGGCCTAATAAAAACGCTATTCTATGAACAGAATTTGTCACCCAAAACACCCACCCCAAAATCCAGGAAATTTGGCTTTAAGTTTAGCGAACCCCCATTCAAGGTTTATTAATAAGGTTTTTCCAAACCCTATGGTTTAGCAAGGGTTTAGCAAAACCTAGGGTTTAGCAAACACCCATTCAAGGTTTATTAACTAATTTAGGGTTTAGCAAACCCTAGGGTTTAGCAAACCCCCATTCAGGGTTTATAAAGGTTTATTTAGGGTTTAGCAACCCTAGAGTTCAGCAAACCCCCATTCAGGGTTTATTAAACCCTAGTTCAGGGTTTAACAAACCCTAGGGTTTAGCAAACCCCCATTCAGGGTTTATTAACGTAATTTAGGGTTTGGCAAACCCTAGGGTTTAAAAACCCCCCATGCAGGGTACAGGACCTGAAGGGTTGTCCTAAACCCTGCAGGATCTGAAGGGTTTCCTTGAACCCTTCAGGACCTATTTGTATTTTAGGCCCAGAATGGGGGGGACCTCGAGATCGGCCCTCCGGTCACCCAAAACACCCACCCCAAAATCCAGGAAATTTGGCTTTAAGTTTAGCAAACATTCAAGGTTTATTAATAAGGTTTTTCCAAACCCTGTGGTTTAGCAAACACCCATGCAAGGTTTATTAACTAATTTAGGGTTTAGCAAACCCTAGGGTTTAGCAAACACCCATGCAGAGTTTATTAACTAATTTAGGATTTAGCAAACCCTAGGGTTTAGCAAACCTCCATTAAGGGTTTATTAATTCTTAATTTAATGTTTAGCAAACCCTAAGGTTTATTTAGGGTTTACCAACCCTAGAGTTCAGCAAACCCCCATTCAAGGTTTATTAAACCCTAATTCAGGGTTCAACAAACCCTAGGGTTTAGCAAACCCCCATTCA
>CAJNDT010002998.1:0-26305 GCA_905221615.1 Symbiodinium sp. CCMP2592 | reverse complement strand
GGGGGCCGCCCGAACCGGCCGTCCATACGGGCAAGGGTGGTCTCCTTCATTAAGAAGGCAGAGATAAGGGACCGCCGTCCGTACGGGCAGGGGGCCGCCCGAACCAGCCGTCCGTACGGACAGTGGGGTCCTCCTTCATTAAGAAGGCAAAGATAGGGGAGCGCCGTCCGTACGGGCAGTGGGGGCCGCCCGAACCGGACAGTGGGGTCCTCCTTCATTAAGAAGGCAAAGATAAGGTATGGGCCCAAATTGGACGTAAGGTGTCTGCTTCATTAAGAAAACGATGGGGGAGCGCCGTCCGCACGGCGCCGTCCGTACGGGCAGTGGGGGCCGCCCGAACCGGCCGTCCGTACGGGCAGTGGTGGTCTCCTTCATTAAGGATAAGGGAGCGCCGTCCGTACGGGCAGTGGGGGCCGCCCGAACCGGCCGTCCGTACGGGCAGTGGGGTCCTCCTTCAGTAAGAAGGCAAAGATAAGGTATGGGCCCAAATTGGACGTAAGGTGTCTCCTTCATTAAGAAAGCAAAGATAGGGGAGCGCCGTCCGCACGGCGCCGTCCGTACGGGCAGTGGGGGCCGCCCGAACCGGCCGTCCGTACGGGCAGTGGTGGTCTCCTTCATTCAGAAGGCAAAAATAAAGGAGCGCCGTCCGTACGGGCAGTGGGGGGCGTCCGTACGGGCAGTGGTGGTCAGCTTCATTAAGAAGGCAACGATAAGGGAGCGCTGTCCGTACGGGCAGGGGGCCGCCCGAACCGGCCGTCCGTACGGACAGTGGGGTCCTCCTTCATTAAGAAGGCAAAGATAAGGGAGCGCCGTCCGTACGGCCGCCCGAACCGGCCTCCTTCATTGAGAAGGCAAAGATAAGGGAGCGCCGTCCGTACGGGCAGTGGAGGCGGCCCGAACCGGCCGTCCGCCCGAACCGGCCGTCCGTACGGGCAGTTCCGAAATGCGGCCGCGGACCCGCCGTCCATACGGGCACCTGGTGCGCAGGGCCGTCCATACGGGCAGTGTGCAAGGTCAGCCTGCGAGCTGCCAAGGGGTGCACACGGCCCCGTCCGTACGGACAGTGGGGCCGTCCGACACGCCCGTCCGAACCGGCCGTTCGTACGGGCAGTGCGGTCCAGCCTGCGGATTGCGAAACGCGGCCGTCCACGGGGACTGGGGCGTACAGGGGGCGCAAACAGCCTGCAGATGGGGCCAGCCGGTGACCGCCAGGGAGCATACGCGGCGCCGTCCGTAGGGACAGTGGAGTCCAGCTTCAAAACTTCACAAGCCAGTTAGGATCCCGACCCTAGGGTTTAGGGTAATAAAATATACTATTATTTATTTTCACGCTGGAAGCGGAATGCACCCTCCGAAGTGAACGAATGCGGGTACGGAGCACGAAGCTAACTCTTCGCGCTCAAGCTGCATGCAGTAAGCATCCGTTATTGAAACGGATGCCGGTGCTCAGCGCACGTGCGCTGGTGATGCCATAGGCTCCTAGACGTCGCGACAGGCATCACCAGCTTTAGTTTAGGGTTTAGGGTTTAGGGGTTTAGGGTTTAGGGTTTAGGGTTTAGGGTTTAGGGTTTAGGGTTTAGGGTTTAGGGTTTAGGGTTTAGGGTTTAAGGGTTTAGGGTTTAGGGTTTAGGGTTTAGGGTTTAGGGTTTAGGGTTTAGGGTTTAGGGTTTAGGGTTTAGGGCGTCTCGCCGCGCAGCGGCAGTATTTTCTATGTAGGATGGCGCCCCAACACTCCCAGGGGTGTGGGGGGGGCGGCATATCGACGTCTAGCGTTCGAATGCGATTCCACCACCAAACAATCACACATTGGTTCCTCACCTTTTCCCACCCGCTGTGAGAATACACAGGCTTCCACCCAAAATATTGCCTTTTAGGGTTTAGCGCTTACGCCCTCAATTCCCACCTGCTCCTGGTCTGTCTGTTGAGGAAGGACGCACCTACACGCACCCCAAAACACAGGGCTCCGACAGCCAGAGAGGCCCAGGGGGGGCCAGGGGGGGGCCAGGGGGGGCCAGCAGGCCAAGGGGGGGCCAGAGGGGGCCAGGGAGTTAGGGGGCGGGTGAGGGGACGGGAATGGCAAAAAAGACGCCAGGTCTCCTCCTAGGACCCGCCAGGAGCCCCCCAGGTCCTTGGAATCTGCCAGCTGGGGGACCCCCTGGGCCGGCCTCTGGTGCCTTTTCTGAGGGGAGCCAAATGGAAATGACCACCAGGGCTTTGGTCGTCGGGTTTAGGGTGTTTTAATCTCTTGAGATTCGAAGGAATTCCCTCTGCGAATATGGGCGCCACGCAAGGGGCCTAATGGCTTGGCTCAGCCCTAGGGGCTGAATTCGACCATTCTCCAATGGCTCCACCCATTGTCCATCCAGAGTTGGTGTCAATCACTGCCGGGTTTCCTTCTTGGGTCCAAGCACCCTAAGAAAAAGGGTGGGTACGGCCTAAGCAGGCCTGGGTGGGAATTTAGGGTTTAGGGTTTAGGGTTTAGGGTTTTAGGGTTTAGGGTTTAGGGTTTAGGGTTTAGGGTTTAGGGTTTAGGGTTTAGGGTTTAGGGCGTCTCGCCGCGCAGCGGCAGTATTTTCTATGTAGGATGGCGCCCCAACACTCCCAGGGGTGTGGGGGGGCGGCATATCGACGTCTAGCGTTCGAATGCGATTCCCCCACAAAACAATTACACATTGGTTCCTCACCTTTTCCCACCCGCTGTGAGAATACACAGGCTACCACCCAAAACATTGCCTTTTAGGGTTTAGCGCTTACGCCCTCAATTCCCACCTGCCCCTGTCTGTCTGTTGGCGCCAGGAAGGACGCACCTACACACGCCACAAAACAGATAGGGTCACGGCCACAGGGAAGGGCCAGGGGAGGGCCAAGGGGGGCCAGGGGGGGCCAGGGGGGGGCCAGGGGGGGGCTAGGGGGGGGCGAGGGGGAACGGGGGCGCTAGGGAGGGAGGGGACCCGAAGGGCAGAAAACGCCAGGTCCCCCCCTAGGACCCGCCAGGAGCCCCCCGGGTCCCTGGAATCTGCCAGCTGAGGGGCCCCTGGGCCGGCCTCTGGGGCCTTTTCTGAAGGGGAGCCAAATGGAAATGACCACCAAGGGCTTTGGTCGTGGGGTTTAGGGTGTTTTAATCTCTTGAGATTCGAGGGAATTCCCTCTGCGAATATGGGCGCCACGCAAGGGGCCGAATGGCTTGGCTCAGCCCTAGGGGCTGAATTCGACCACTCTCCGATGGCGCCACCCATTGTCCATCCAGAGTTGGTGTCAATCACTGCCGGATTTCTTTCTGGGTCCAGGCACCCTAAGAAAAAGGGTGGGTACGGCCTAAGCAGGCCTGGGTGGGAATTTAGGGTTTAGGGTTTAGGGTTTAGGGTTTAGGGTTTAGGGTTTAGGGTTTAGGGTTTAGGGTTTAGGGTTTATAGAAATTGTATAGGGTTTGGGTCCGGAGTTTTGCCGGGTTTTGGGGGGTTTTGGTGGGTTTTGCCGGGTTTTGCCGGGTTTTGGGTTTTGCTTTTGCATTTTGGTTTCTGGGATTTGGGGGACGGTTTTGTTTTTGCTTCGCTTTTTGGCTGGCTTGACTGGCTGGGCTGGGCTGGGCTGGGTTGGGTTGGGTTGGGCTGGTAGGCTGGATTCGGCTGGTAGCTGAACTGCGCTGGGCTGGCTGGGTGGGCTGGGCGGGGCTGTGCTGCCAAGCTTGATCTGGAGCTGCTCAAGCCTCCGCAGCTCTTGCGATGGACGAAAGTTTTGGGCGAAAATTTTGAGCGAAAGTTTTGGGCGGGTTTCGTTTTTTGGCTTGAAGCTTTCATTTTGGGAGTGGCGGGCTGGGCTGGAATTGGGTTGGACACGATTAATGAAAATTTGAAATAATGCAAATGCAGTTCGAAACGAAAATCACACAATTTCTATTTATCCTGCTCTTGAGGGTTTAGGGTTTAGGGTTTAGGGTTTAGGGTTTAGGGTTTATAGAAATTGTATAGGGTTTGGGTCCGGGGTTTTGACCGGGTTTTGACCGGGTTTTGTTTTTTGCTTTTGTATTTTGATTTCGGCAATTGGCTGGGCTGGGCTGGGTCGGCTGGGCGACCGTTGGGCTCTGGGGGCTGGGCTGGGGGCTGTGCTGGGAGCAGCCGCTGGCGGCTATTGGCGGCTGCTTGGCTGGGATAGGAGGGCGAAATCCAGCCGGGGCTGGGTCCGGGGTTTTGACCGAAAGTTTTGAGCGAAACGTTTTGGGCGAAAGTTTTGGTTATGAGCGAGTTTTGAGCGGGTTTTGCTTTTTGCTCTTGCATTTTGATTTAGGCAATTGGCTGGGCCGGGCTGGGTCGGCTGTTCCACCGTTGACCTCCGGCCTCGTCCCTGCCTCTGCCTTCTTCGGGCTGAGACCACGCACCTAGGACCCCATAAGCTCTCCGATTCGTCCCCGCCTCCGTCTTCTTCGGATAGAAGTTGTATAGGGTTCGGGCCCGGATAGAAATTGTATAGGGTTTGGGTCCGGAGTTTCGGTGGGTTTTGGTGGGTTTTGGGTGGTTTTGCCGGGTTTTGGATTTTGCTTTTGAATTTTGGTTTCTGGGATTTGGGGGACAGTTTTGACCGAAACGTTTTGACCGAAAGTTCTGAGCAGGTTTTGTTTTTTGACTTGAAACTTTCATTTTGGGTGGCGGACTGGGGTCCGAGCTGGCTGGTGCGGGCTGGGTGGGGGCTGGGCTGGGGGGCTGAGGGGACTGGGTGGGTTGGCTGGGTTGGGGCTGGCTGGGGTGCTGCTGGGCTGGGGCTGGCTGCTGGGCTGTGGGCGGGGCTGGACCTGGGGCTGGTTGGGAGCTGCTGAATTGGGCTGGGTTAGGCTGGGCAGGACTGGGCTGGGCGGGTGTGGCTTTCCACGCACACGTTTAAAGAAAAATCGAAAATATCGAAGATGCAATCCATTTCGAAGCGAAAGACATACAATTTCTATTTATCCTGCTCTTGAGGGTTTAGGGTTTAGGGTTTAGGGTTTAGGGTTTAGGGTTTAGGGTTTAGGGTTTAGGGTTTAGGGTTTAGGGTTTAGGGTTTAGGGTTTAGGGTTTAGGGTTCGCCAGCGCAGTTTTTTGAGACTGCGCAGAAAGGCGCCCCGAGCAGTTCACGCGAAGCCAGCAGCTGCATCCCTTTCTTTTAAGGGGGCTGGTCCTTAAGCCTCAATCCTCCTTGTCTGCACTGCGATTGCTCTCTGTTGGTGCGGGCTAGACTAAATTGAGTCTTTCTGATTGTTATGGGTTTGCTGGGGTTTGGTAAAAAAGCCCGTTTCTGACAATCGTGTTTTTCGGCACTTTTTCCGGGTTGGGGATCGAAACCTTTGAACTTTTTCTGGCGCGGCCGGGTCCCCCCTCGCGAAGTTTCAAGGGTGCGAGGTGGGTTGGGGCTCGGAGGCGGAGGGTTCCGAGTGCGAGCATCTCACCCGAAGGCTTTCTCTGCCTTAAGGGGGTCCATGTTGACTGCGCTCACAGGCGCCCCGAGCATCTCCCACGAACGCTTGCTCTGCTTTAGGGGGGCTGGTGCTTAGGTCCTAAAGTGTTGCGTCTGCCTCTCGAATGTTTTCTGTTTGTTCGGGTTAAGTTAGGTTTAGAGCACTGTGAGTGTTAAGAGATTGCCGGGTCTTGGTGGTTCTTGTGGTTTCACTTCTTTGAGGGGGCCGTTGCTTAAGCCTTAAAAGTTGTCGTCTGCTCCGCGATTGCTCTCTGTTGGTTGGGGCTAGACTAAATTGAGGCTTTGTTAGTGTTGAGGGATTGCCGGGGGTTGGGGGTGCTTGTGGTTTCACTGCTTTTAGTGGGCCGTTGCATAAGCCTTCAAGCTCGTCGTCTGCCCCGTTGTCTGCTCCGCGATTGCTCTCTGTTGGTTCGGGCTAGACTAAATTGAGGCTTTCTTATTGTTGAGGGATTGCTGGGGTTTGTTGCCCGGGGTCGGGGCACCTTCCCACAGCCAGGGCCCGGGGCCGGGAGCATCTCACGCGAAGCCAGCAGCTGCATCCCTTTCTTTTAAGGGGCTGCTTCTTAAGCCTTAAAACTCGTTGTCTGCACTGCGATTGTTCTTTGTTGGTGCGGGCTAGACTAAATTGGGTCTTTCTTATTGTTATGGGTTTGCTGGGGTTTGGTAAAAAAGGGAGTTTTTGACAATCATGTTTTCCGGCACTTTTTCCGGGTTGGGTCTCGAAACCTTTCAAACTTTTCTGGCGTGGACGGGTCCCCCCTCGCGAAGTTTCAGGGGTGCGAGGTGGGTTGGGGCTCGGAGGCGGAGGGGTCCGAGTGCGAGCATCTCACCCGAAGGCTTTCTCTGCCTTAAGGGGGTCCATGTGGAGCGCTCACAGGCGCCCCGAGCATCTCCCACGAACGCTTGCTCTGCTTTAGGGGGGCTGGTCCTTAGTTCCTAAAGTTTTGCGTCTGCCTCTCGAATGTTTTCTGTTTGTTCGGGTTAAGTTAGGTTTAGAGCCCTGTGAGTGTTAAGAGATTGCCGGGTCTTGGTGGTTCTTGTGGTTTCACTGCTTTAGGGGGGCCGTTGCTTAAGTCTTAAAAGTTGTCGTCTGCTCCGCGATTGTTCTCTGTTGGTTCGGGCTAGGTTAAATTGAAGCTTTGTTAGTGTTGAGGGATTGCCGGGGTTTGGGGGTGGTTGTGGTTTCACTGCTTTTAGTGGGCCGTTGCATAAGCCTTCAAACTCGTCGTCTGCCCCGTTGTCTGCTCCGCGATTGCTTTCTGTTGGTTCGGGCTAGACTAAATTGAGGCTTTCTTATTGTTGAGGGTTTGCTGGGGTTTGTTGCCCGGGGCGGGGCACCTTCCCACAGCCAGGGCCCGGGGCCGGGGCACCTTCCCACATCCAGGGCCCGGAACCAGCACACCTTCCCACAGCCAGGGCCCGGGGCCGGGGCCCCTTCCGGGAGGGCCCGGGGCCGGGGCCAGGGCCCGAACCGCGCACCTACAGCCAGGGCACCTTCACCTTCCCACAGCCAGGGCCCGGGGCCGGCACCTGCCCACAGCCAGGGACACCTGCCCGAACCCCCGCCCAAACCCCGGTAGATCCAGAGCCAAGTGCTGCATCCCACAGATCGTGCCAGGCGATGACTGCAGACCGTGCTGTCACAATGGCCTCATTCCGATGCGGGATAAACGAGATGACGCGCAAACGTTTTTCTTGTGGAACACCAGGTGCAAAAACAGGTTTTGCTCTGTCGATGCACAATTATACAGAAGCATGTCGGGAGAGGAAGAGCGAAAGGGGGGGGGGGCAGGGCGGGCGCACACTGGCAGTGTGCGCAAGTTCCAAATGCCAGTATCGCGATCGCCATTCCCATGCGGGATAAACGAGATCACGCGCAAACGTATATGTTCCTGTGGAACACCAGGCGCAAAAACAGGTTTTGCTCTGTCGATGCAAAATTATACCGAAGCAGGTTGGGCGGAAAACCGAGGGGGGGGGGGGGGCAGGGCGGGCAGTTAAATGGCGGTGGGGCAAAGTTGCAAACATCAGTATCACGATCGTCATTCCGATGCGGGATACACGAGATCGTGCGCAAACGTTTAATTCTTGTGGAACACCAGACGCAAACACGGGTTCTGCTCTGTGGATGCAAGCTTAAACCGAAGCATGTCGGGATAGAAGAGCGAAAGGGGGGGGGGCGGGCGTGTAATTGGCAGTGTGCACAAGTTGCAAAAACCAGTATCGCGTCGTTCCGATGCAGAATACACGAGATCACGCGCAAACCTTTCCTTGTTGTGGGACACCAGGCGCAAAAACAGGTTTTGCTCTGTCGATGTAGAATTATACCGAAGCATGTCGAGAGAGGAGCGCGAAAGGTGGGGGGGGGGGCGCGTAATTCGCAGTCTGCACAAGTTGCAAATACCAGTATCGCGATCACCATTCCCATGCGGGATGAGCGAGATTGTGCGCAAATGTTTGTTTCTTGTGGAACACCAGACGTAAAAACTGGTTTTGTTCTGTGGATGCAAACTTAAACCGAAGCATGTCGGGAGAGGAAGAGCGAAAGGGGGGGGGGGCAGGGCGGGCGCGTAATTGGCGGTGTGCATAAGTTGCAAATACCAGTATCACGATCGTCATTCCGATCCGGGATAAACCAGATAGTGTGCAAACGTTTGTTTCTTGTGGAACACCATCGCCATCGCTTGTACACTACATCTGCCATCATCGGCTGAGTATCGCTGTTCCAGTTGGCGGCGTTGCTCGAGCCGCTGCCCCTTGGGCCTTGCGGCGCGTTTGGCGCCGCGGCTGCTTGTCCGCGGTGCCATGGCGCTTGGCGGCCACTCCTCTTACTTGCTGCTGCCCCTTCTGTGTGGTGGGTTTTATCCTCTGATGCTTTTGCTGTGGCTCTCTGGTCGGCTTCGTGCTTTTCGACTGCAGTGCCTTTGCTGGTACGGCTTTGCGAGGGTCCCGGGCGCGCCGTGTGGCGTCTTCTCCTACCTCGGCTTCTGTTGCTGTGTTTGTGCGATGACTGACGGCTCGTGCGTTGCGGCAGTGGGTGCGGAGCAGCATGCATGGGTGTGTGCTTGAGCCAGACGGCCTTGCTCTGCGAGTCGTGCCTTCACAGTTGCTCTGGTCGGGACGGACCGGCGCGAGTGGGGGTGGGTGGGGGGGGGGCCGGGTGCAGGGGGCGGCTGACGGAGCGTCTCTCCAGCTCACCCTTTGCAGGAGACCTGTGCATGTCAGGTATACCGTGCCTGTGACTGCGCTTCATTGCATGTGCGCGTCTCTGATCGGCCCTTTTTTCCTCTCTGCGCCGGGCGCGCGGCCGTGCTGGACGGGGCGTGAAACCGGTATGGCTGCCTCACCTGAGAGGCGGCTTCCGCTCAGTCTTTGCTGGTCTTGCTGCGCCGCGCAGGGCGTTGGCGGGGTCTGCATTTCGGGCACAGCCCCTGCTCCGTGCCTTGGAACTTCTCTCGGCAGTTTCTCGCTCTGCATGTCATCCATCCCGTCTGCTTGTTTGTGCGCCTGGAACAGTTCAGGCAGTGCCTTCCGTCGACGGACTGTTCTGCGGCTGCTTGCTGGGGGAAGCTTTCTTTGCAGCCCCTGCAGATGAACCAGCCCGCGCGCAGGCGCTTGGCTTTGTTGGAGAGCTTTTCCTGACAGTCGATGCAGGCGAGGGCGTCGTCCGGCATGGTTCGCATCTGGAGGCTGAAGTCTGTGGCTGGCTTCCGTTTGTTGCAGCTGGTGCAGTTCAGCTGGGTCGCGGCGAGCCGGCATTCTGAGCACTGGCGCTTCGTGTCTGCGTTTGCCTGGGCTACTTGCGCTCTTGGAAACGCCTCTTCCACTTTGATCAACTGGCAGCGGTTGCACGGGAGGCTCCGGGCCAGGGCTTTCTGTGCGTTGATGCTTCGTTTCAGGGGGCCTTTGCTGTTGACGGCTCCAAGCTTTTGGCACGGCATGCATTGGCCGCCGCGGTTGGCCCGCTGCAGCTCCCACTGTGCGTGCGTGACGAGGTCCCAGCTCTTCAGCTCCTTGCATGTTTGGCACCGGGCCCTCGGCCAGCGTGCTTCGTGCATGGCCTTCCAGTCGATCTCTTCGCCTCGGAGCTTTTTCAGGAGCAACGTGGGACCCTCCGTTGCGCCGCGCCGGAAGAGCCAGAGTGGGAACGGCCGCAGGATCAGCACGTCGGATCTGTCGCGCACGCGGCTCGCCACTACCGTGCCGTAGGCGGCGTGAATTTTGGAGTCCACGTTCAGGTCCAGCATCACGGCCGTCCTGTGCGGCGGGCGTCACGACTGTCGCCTACTGTGTGTGTGTGTGTGTGTGTGGTTTGGATCCTTTCTGTGTGCGGCCGAGCGGCAGCGTCTTGCCTTGACTGATGTGGGCCGTCATTGCAAAGGCCGGGGTCAGCGGGATCTGCGTGCGCTTGACTTTCAGCACGGGCTTCTTGCGGCCTTTGTCCAGTTTCCAGGTGCGGGAAATCGGCCGGATGGGATAGAGACCGCGCACCTTCGTGCCGTTGAGGGTCCAGTCGGCTTTGCCGATCTTGACGAACCTCGCTTGTGATGCCGGCTACGTAAGCGGAGGCGGGTGCAGGATCGGGCCCCTGATTTCCCCTTTCCCCCGGGCTGTTGTCGTTGGCCGGGGACTCGAATTCACGGGCCGTAGACGACCGCGGCACACGGCCGCGTCCTGTTTTTGTTGTTGTTGTTGTTGTTGTTGTTGTTGGGGTGTGCTCTCGCAGCTATCGACTGCCGCCGGGGCGCACGATGCTCGGCTGTTGGTCGTTCTCGTGCCAGACCCAGGAGTGGACGTGCCCTGTGCGGCCCTTCAGCAGCTTCTTCTTGGAGCGGTCCACGTGGTGCGTCAGCGCGACGGGCATGCCGATGGCCAGGGGAAGCATTCCGCAGAGCCCTTCCGTGTGCATGTCGTGGTACTGCAGCCAGCGGACCTTCGCTTCTTTGTCGCACGCCTGGGCTTGGAGCGCTTCCGCACCGGCCTTGTCTTTGGCCACGGACCAGACTAGCCGGCTGCCCGCATCCCGGGCGTAGGCCTTGGCGCGGTCCTTGTTGATCTGGTACTTGGCGTCGTTGTTCGGCACGACCACAGGCCCGTGCACGAATTTGGGCTCTCTGAGTCGTGCGTCTTCGGGCCCATCCACCACTCGCTTTCTGGAGCGTCGCTCTTCGCGCGTGAGGGTGCAACCTTCGACTGGCCTGCCGTGGAGGTAGCTGTGGTTGTCCTCGGACAGCATCCCATCGCGCAGCTCGTCCACGACCTGCGGAGCGGGTCGGTGGAAGGAGGCTGTACCAGTGCTTTTCGTTGTTTTTTTTGTTGTGTTGCATGCCGAGAGCGTGTTGTTGGCCGGAGGGGGGGGGGGGCATCGGGCGTGTGCGATGTTCTCTTAGATGCTTTTGTGTTTTAATCTGCTTGCGCGGTCGCTGCGCTCAATTGCTCCCTCGGGCGCCTGGTTCCACCAGTCGTCTTTGCATCTGATCCTCTGGTGCAGCTCCGTCACTCCTTGCACTGCGCCCTCCCAGAAGAGGGCCTGGCCGTGGTCCACCAGGGGGTCGCGCTCTGGGCCTCCCGTCGCGGTCTTGCCGGGCGCCTGTAGCTTCAGGGGGAGGTCGGCGAGGAAGCCTCCTTCGGGCGGAGGCAGTTGCCGGAAGTCGCCGCTGAAGATCACGTTGATGCCGGCGAAGGGTCTGACGTTGCCGCCGGCGTCGCACTTCCATTGGTTGGCGCTCGGCACGGTGCTCCGTGTGCGGGTCTCCACCTGGGCTAGCAGTCGGGCGCTGATCATGCCTACCTCGTCTGCGATGAGCCAGCGCCAGTAAGCCATGCGCCGCGCTGTCTGCGGGCTGCAGGTCGTCTCCAGGCAGTCTCTGTCTTTGCTGAGGCCGCAGGCCGTGTGGAGTGTCTCGCCCTCGATGTCTGCGGCGTTGGTGGCCTGGAAGGCGGCGAACTGGTAGTCGATGCCCTGCTCGTAGCCGAGGAGCTCCTCGAAGAGCTTGCGCACGTACTTCAGCACGTGGGTCTTGCCGGTGCCTGGACGGCCGTGTAGCAGCCAGACCAGCGGTTCCTCACTGCGTCTGAGTGTGTTCTCTGGTGGCACTAGGTTGTACTCCACCAGCACGCGCTCTACGACGAGTTTGAGGAATTCGTGCTGCTCCGCGTTCATCGTGCTTCGCACTTCGTTGCTCTCGAGCCACGCCCAGAGCTGGACGTTGCTGATCTTGGCGGTGCGCTTCGTGGTGGCCCGGCGGCTTCCGGCTAGGCCGGGCGCGTCTGCCGGCGTTTCTGCCTCTCTCTTGTTGCGCGAGGCTTCCGCATCTGCCAGCATGCGTGTGGCGTCGTCGACCCCCGTGCTTGCTTTGGCGTCTTCCAGGAGTTGCTCGGCCATTTCGCGCGGCATGTCGGATGCCGTGGAGGCTTCGCCCAGCCAGACGTTGTGGGAGAGGTTCAGCATTTGCACGGTGAGGTCGTGCTGGGTGCTTGTGGCGGGCGGCTCCTCTGCTTGGTTGGGCGGTGCCTCCTCTTCGGCGCCCGCAGCCCCTTGCTTGCCTGCGCCCCGCACGTGTGTCTTGCTGGCTTCCTGCAGCTCGTCTGCGTCGAAGTTGTAGATTTGGTCCTGGAGATCTTCGTTGTCGCTGTTGGCTGCCAGTTCCATGTCGGGCTGTAGGTCTCGGGGCAGGCTGAACACGAAGGCGTAGTTCAGGACGTAGCGCTTCAGCTCCTCGGTGGGGAAGCCCCCGGCGTGCTTCCACGCGCATTGCAGCGCCTGGCGCCAGCTGCTCATGTCCGTCGTGCGGAGGTGGCCGACGTACGGGACGGCTTCGGTGGCCTCGTGTGGGTTGCTGGTCCAGGGACAGAAGAGCAGCAGGATCTTCATGATGTGCTCCTCCTCGCTGCGGCTGCCGAGCGCACCGGAGAGGACCGGCACGTGCGGCCGCTTGCGTGGGACGATGACCCAGTCGTGGCGATGCTTCCGCACGCGGTTGCCGTTGCCCAGCGGCATCCAGTTTTCCCCGCCTTGTTCTCGGATCAGGTAGTCCGTGCCGCCCTGCAGAAGTCGACGTCCGAGTTTCTTGCCGAGCTTCTCCTTGCCTTTGTCCGTCAGCAGGGCGTGGTAGGCGATGTCGTTGTCGGCGGCTGCTTCGCGATCAGCGGCGGCGGCCTCCTCCTGCTGCTTTAGGGACCATGGATACCTGACTGGCTGGATGTGGTAGTACCGCGCGAACTCGAAGGCCGAGAGGGGCTGCACTCTGGGGTCCGTGCCGCGGTTGCCGTAGACGGTCCACAGCTGTGGCTGGGCGACGAGCTTCCTTTTGCTTTTGTTGCCGGGTCTGTCGACCCACCCACTGAGGTCGCTCTGGATCTTTGCGCGCTCTGTCGGCAGCGGCCGGCCTTCGGTGGCGGCTTGCATGAGCTCGAGGCCCATCTGGAGGGACATGTCCGCGAGTGCTGCGGTCTTGATGGTTTCCGCGGCGGTGGGGTCGCTGTGGCCGGCGTTGTCGATGAGGTTGGTGCACTCCACGGAGCCTCGGACCACGCCCCGGGCGAAGGCGTCCGTCATGAGGCGCTTCGAGGCTCTGGCTCCCACGTAGCCGGCGGAGGAGTTGTTCCGCAGTTCGGTCTCCAGGTCCTTGTGGCTCTTGTTCCACTCTTGGACCTCGTTGACCGCGATGGGGTTCCGCTTGTTCTGGTAGTCGCATGCATAGCCCGCCTGCGCCGCTTGGTTCAGCTGGGCCTGGTAGGTCATCTCCCGCAGGCTGCTCTTCGTCGGGCAGTCTCGCGTGCAGCGGCCGGCGGCGTCGTGCAGGTCCTCGGTGATCGGGAAGCGGTAGGGCAGCTGGACGTCGCCGTTGCAGCGCAGGGCGGCCAGCAGCGCGGGGTGGTTGCCGTTGAGGTTCGGGTCGTTGCAAGGCCCCCAGAGACGGCCGAGGGCGCTGCGCTTGCCCTTGACCGGCATGCCCATCTTTTCTGCGAGTCCCTCGCACACGAGTGTCGTGCTGTCCACCAGCTGCTTCTCGCGAGGGAAGCCTGCCTTGCACTTCGTGGGGTCTTTCTTGTCGCGGCAGTGGTCGAGCGGCAGCCGCGGACCGTTCGTCGTCTTGGGGAGGTGCACGTGATGTTGCTTCAGCTGCTGCAGGGCCTCCACGTCCTCGTCGAGATAGAGCCGTCGCCAGGTCGTGGCGTCCGTGGACGCGTCTGTGCTCTGGTAGTGCGGGCGGCTCAGGGCCAGGTAGGAGTCGCGGTAGGCGGGCCACTGCTCCTCCGTTTCCGGGCGCTTCTTCTCCCAGGTTTGCGGGTCCCGGTAGATGGTGCGGCTGACGTGGGCCGTGTAGGTGCAGTACTTCTGGAAGAGTTCTTGCTTGCGTGCGGGACCCAGGGCCTGCAGCTCCGCGAGGGACTTGAACTGGTGGAAGCACTGGAGGAAGAGCTGCACAGGGGGCGGCGGTGGCTTCGGTGTCGCATGGCCTTTCTTTGGTTGTCTCTCATGACTGTGCCGGCGTGCCTGGAAGTGGACGTGCAGCACCCCGGACTTCTGGCTTTCGATGGACCCGAACGCGGCGTCGATGCGGCCGAAGATCCCGCCGCAGGCCATGGCGTTGCTGCCGAAGGCGTCCGCGCAGGGTGTTTTGGACTTGCTGCAATTCGGGCACTGGGGGCAGTAGCGGACGCCGAAGAGGTGGCGCAGCGCGAGCTGCACGAGGGTGCGGAAGCCGTCGGCGCAGGCCACGGGATCCTTGGTGAGCATGGCCCGGCGAGCGTCGTAGGGCGGCAGCTCGGCGGCGAGGGCTTCTGGGTTGAGGCTGTAGAACTCCACGTCCAGCTCCGGCTTGCTGCGCCCCTGGGCTCCTCGGGTGGTGGTGTCCTCTGGGCCGAGGCTGGGGTCGGACTGCCGGGCGCGGGCCAGGCGCAGCATCACCGTGCTGTCGCGCTCTGAGGGGGAGAAGGTCACGAAGATCGGGGTGCCGTGGCATATCCGATTGGCGTGGGTTTGGAGGCGCATGGTCTTGCGCACCTCGTGCGTGCCCGGGATGTTTCGACTGCGCGCCTCCGTGTTGTCCAGGACCTGGCACCGCTGTCGGGCTTGCTTTGGGCACTCGTTGTAACCTGGCTCTTGGTAGCTTGCCTGCTCCGAGTGTGGCCTTCTACGGCGCGCGTCACGGCACTTGCTTGCTCTCTACGGGGTTTCAGGCGGCGAAGGATGGGAGGCTTGCACTGCGGGTGGGTCCGTGCTTTATAGGATTTTCTTTGCACGAGCTTCGAGCCTTCAGGGCTGCTTCTGAGAGCCCTGGGACGAAGCGTAGTTTGGTGAGGTCTCCGTTGATGGGCTTCAGCTGGTTGTTGATGTCGAGGTACTGGCCTCTGAGGAGCTTTTGCTGGATCTGCTTTTGCCCCTCCAGGATCTCCTTGGTGGTCAGGGCCCTGCTCTCGTGGTTCTCGTCGGCGACGCTGTAGATGAAGGCGTTCCCCTGGGTGTTCACCATGGTCCTGAAGAGGTAGTTCCAGAGGGTGAAGCCGAAGCTCCAGTCTCGCCTGAATTGGGTTTCTGCCCGGCGCTGCATGGCTGTTGCCCATTCGAAGATCTGCACTTGGGGGGCCTCCGGGTTCTTGTCTCGGCGGCGTCCTTGCGCTGACGCCCGGTTGCTTGCTGTGCTGTTGCTGTTCTGGACGTCCGGACAGGCGGTGCCGTGGGCGAAGCAGAAGCTGAAGGCCGTGGCGAAGTAGAGCGGCTGGAACTGGTCCACCAAGATGTTGCCGGTGCGCACCTCCATGGTCTCGAGGACCTTCTCGTTCTCTTCGTTGCTGCGGAGCTGGGTTTGGAGGTCGTTGAGTGCGGCCGTGGCCACGGCGTTCTGGTCCTCGCGGTCCGTGCTGCAGCCTTCCGGCACGACGGCCCGGGCTCGCTGGTCGGCGAAGATGGCGCCGGCCCGCTGCATGTCCTGCTCCGGCGCGTCCGTCGGGGCGGCGGCCTTCTGCGGCTGCAGCTTGTGGGCGGTCTCGTCGTCCTCGCTCAGGCCGGAAATGATCTTGAGTACTTCCGGCGGCACGCCGCCCTCTGGCAGCTGCGATGCTGCCTCCCGCACATCCGCCATGCGCAGGTGCTGGAACGCGGGATGCCCGAGGCGCTGCATGTCGTGGATGAGGTTCACGACTACGTCTCTCCGCACGGTGGCCTGGTGGAGCAGCGTCTTGATCTCGGTCTCGCTCGTCTTGCCCGTTTTGTTCGTCTTGAGGAGCACCCTCGCGACCTCGGCGAGCGCCTTGCCTGTGCGCGGCAGGCTGGGGGGTGCTGCCGCTCCCGCTTGGTCCTGCTCCGCAACTTCTGCGTGGTGTGCCTCTAGGTTGCGCAGGAGGTCTTCCCATGGGAGGGGAAAGGTGAGGGCGTTGCCGCGCGCGCCCAGGCGGTGACGGGCGTTCTGGGCTTTTTCGTCTAAGGTGGTCCCTTCGCTGCGGTGCCGCGCTTCCATGGACATGCACACCAGGGTCGTCACGCAGGGGCTTGCGCAGATCATTTCCATCACTGTGACCTTCTCTTCGTGCAGGCGCGCCGGGGAGTAGCCTGTCCACATGTCATTGCACAAGCTCAGGGGCGGCAGCTGGCCGTTGTCCAAGTGTTGCGCGCAGTCGCGGCAGAGGGGCACCTCGCAGTGCTCGCAGAGCGTGTGCTGGCTTGGGTGCTGGGGATTGGCGTGGCAGCGGTGGTCTTCTGGGCAGCAGAGTATGTCGCCGAGCCCGGGGATGGTCACGGTCCACTCGTTCAGCTCGGCCACGTCGGTGAGCTTGACGTCCCCGGCGAGGTCGCCGTAGAGCCCCAGGTACTTGTCGATGCTCAGGATGTCGTGCAGACGTTCGGTTGTCTCGGCGTGGGTCCTGTCGTTGCTGGGGGGACCCTGGATGAGCCTGCGCCAGCGGATGGGGCCCGCGGCCTCGGCGTCGGCCACGCGTGTGTGGATGCATGCGCAGCAGAAGCAAATGATCGCTTCCACCCTGTCTTTGCTGGTGGCTTCGGCGAAGCTCCGCAGCGCGCTTCTGTCCCGCGAGCTTCCTGCCACGGGTGCGGCCTCTCTGCACCGCAGGGCTATGGCTTCGTTGTAGACGCTGGCCAGTGCATCGGCCGGGATTGGCTTGGGTAGGTGCTGTGCGACGCTCTGCAGTGCTGTTGCGTGCTCTTGCTGGACGTGCTCTCGAAGCTCTTGCTCGGTGCCCGTGAGCAATGACCAGTTGCAGCTCTGGAAGGCGCAGAACTGTCCTGGCCAGGGTTCCCCACGGTCGAGGTCTTCGGGCCTGGCTCCGGGCGGTATCAGCGGCTGGGCTCGCAGCTGGGTGTGTGCGAGGTGCCGGAGAGCCTCTTCCAGTTTCCGCCGGGGGTGGCTGCTGTCCGGCGCCACGGGCATGCTGGTGAGCTCTTCCAGGAGGTTGGGCTCGTCCTGTGCCTCTGGCTCGGGCGGTCGTGTCGCCGGCTTCGACGGCGTCTTGCGCGCCTGGGCCTGTTGATGGGCCTCCTCTCCGCCGGCGGCGGTTCTTCTGCGCTTGGCTGGGCGCGGAATCGGGTGGGGTGGTGGTGGTGGTGGTGGTGGTGGTGGCAGTGGTGGTGCTGGTGGCGGTGCTCGGTCTATGGGCACCAGCAGGTCGTAGTGGTCCCTGCCGTTGTACCAGAGATGGATCACTTCCGTGGCGTTCGGTGCTGCGTGCGGCCCGCGTTGGGCTGCTTCGTCCACGTCCGAGTGCGTGCGCTCGCTCGTGAGGATGTCGCCGTTTGGCGTCCGCCAGTGCAAAAGGACTCGCTGCTGCCTCATGCGGGTGAAAGCGATGATGGCCGTGTCGCCGCCCCAGTGACCCGGATCGCTTTGGAGGTATTGGCTTTCCTGTAGCCAGGCCTGCACTTGCTCTTCGTCTTCTTCGGCTTCTGCGTTCTCTCTGAGGTACTGGATGATTAGGGCTCGGAGGCATGCCCCGCTCTCGCCGGTGTTCTCTCCGAGCGCGTGGAAGAGGCAGTTGCCGTCGCCTGACATCTTCTTGATGGCCAGCGTGCCCCGAAAGTGCTCCTCTCGGGTGCATTGTCTGCTTGCCTAAAGAGCGCTCTTGACAGTGGATGCTCGAGGGAAAACGCCGGCCTCGACGCTGGGTCCGGGCTCCGTGTCGTGGTCGGAGTCCGTCTCGGCCCCCCCTCGTCGCGCGGCCGGTTCTTCGTGAGATGGTTCAGCGGCATTCCTTGCGAGCTTTGCCGCTTCCACGGCTTCGTTTCTTGGCGGTGTTGCCTCGGCGGCTCTGTCGGCCTGTGCACACAGTGGGACTAGACGCTTGCCGGGGGAGGTGTTGTGCGCCTTTGGGGTGTAGCTTCTCTCCGGTGCCTCTGCTCGCTGGAAAGCACGATCCAGGGCTCTCTCGTCGTCGGCCGTCCATCGTGGCTGGCGCGGCAGTGGCTTTTTGGGGGCCTGCAGGTCACGATGCCGCGTACGGCTTGCTTTCTTTTTTCTATGGCTTTTCTCGTGGCACAAGTCCTTACTTGCATTCCGGCCGTGATGCCTTCTTCCGTCGGGGTGTTCTTGGCTTCGCGCCGGAGGGCGGGGTCGTGTCCCGTCGAGGTGCGGTTGTCGGGGAGGTTTTCCAGGCCTCGTGCGTGCATGCCCGTGTGCTCTCCTGTGATTTCTGAGGGCGACGGCACGAGGTGTCAGCGCGCCTCGTCGATCTTGATTGTTCCGCCCTCGGCCGGTGGGTTCGGTGCGCAGTTGCGCGACATACATGCGTGTATACACGGGTTCTCTCTTCGCAGGCTCTGGGGCATGCACGGGCGTCAGAAGTGTCAGGCTGCATCTCCTCGCCAGGTAGTCCTTCTTGAACGCTTCGAACTCCCAGCCGGTCGCCTCGTGGTTCGGTGCGCTGAGGCCGTTGAGGTTTCAGGCGGGGTCGGGCCGTCTGCGCGTGTCGCATGCGATCCCGCCTGATCGTCGTCGTCTGTCATGTCGGCCCACCGTCGGCTGCTTTCGGGCTGCATGATGGCTTCACCTGCACGGGCGGGGGAGCGAACCGTGCCTGCTCTTTCTCTCTTACTGTCGGAAGCAGCTTCGGCCTAGATGGTTCTTCAGGAAGCGGATCTCTGCTTTTGAGGCTCGATCACGAATTGGGCTGCGGTGCCAGGTTAAGGTTGGTGTGCTCTCGCTGCAGGCACGATGTCAGCGTCGTTGGCTTGCTGCTTGCAGCCGACTCTCCTTTTTCGCTTCTGCTGCTGTGGCTGCAAGGCGCGGTGCTCCTTCGCGGCCGGCGCACGGCAGAGGTTGTGTGAAACGAACGACTCTTTCCTAGCTCTGTGCTGTCAGCATGCCTCACGTGTTATGGGCAAGGACTTCCGTGATCAGTGGCCCGTCTAACGTCGTGCGCACTGCTTGGTTGCGGCTCCGCAGGCGGCCCTGGGCTGCCGCTGCTAGAGCAGCGGATGTAGCAAGCTCTTCCAGCTCCGGCAAAGGGTTCGACATGCCGGCGATTCGCAGCAGCTCTTCGCCGGCCACCGTGGTGAACACCATGTCAACAGCATTTTGCGGGACGGGTGTTAAGCTGCAGGTGACGACCAAGGGTGAGGGCACTTCGCGGACGTAGACCTTTCCGGCAGGATAACTGATCCAAGTATCATAGTCCAGCTCCTCAGCCTCGAACACAGCAACCTGGGCATCTGCTGGATGCCACTGGACGAATCGGCACCGCAGTCTCTCCACGTAATCGGTGGAAAAGAAGAGCAGATGCCATCGAGGAGCTGCTTCAGTGGTAAAGGCCGCACCGTCCGAGTCAATCAATGACCACGAGCCAGGACCGCCTTGCAGACGCCGGCTCCACTCCAGACGGCGGCCCTCCATCTAGTTAGTGGGTGCTCTGAAGGAAAGGACATGCGAACTTTGAAGCTGCAAGATACTGCTGCGGAACACAGGATGCAATGCTCAAGCAGCATCTGCAAGACTGGAAGCTACATGCTTCGACCTTCACACCTAGAAATACTCGTGAACGATGCTCGGGCCGAGCGTGTTTTCACACCTGCGGTTGTTGCCTTCCTTGTGAAACATCCCCAGCTGTATTTCGGCTGAAATACGGTATGTCTCTACCTGGAACAAAGAGGGAGCTTGCCAAATGGATTTCCTTCATAAAATGGACGGGAATAAAGATTGCCAGGTGGTTCGCGGGCTCCCAAGCCGGTTTCCTTCATAAACTGGACGGTGGTGAGGATTGTCAAGTGATTCGCAAGCTCTCCAAGCCGATTTCCTTCGTAAAATGGACGAGGATACAGATTGTCAGGTGGTGGGCGGGCTTTTCAACTGGACTCCGGAGGTCCTCGCGTAGTTGTACCTTGGCATTGGAAGGGAATCAACGTAAAAATAAAGCAAATATGGCCTTGTCTAGTTGCTGTCAAGATGCGACCAAAGCTGTACCTTGGCTGCGGACATGTACATGAAGTCTGATTGCAGCCAAATTGCATTCCAAGGTGGTATACCTTGGCTGTGACGTGATGAATCAATGCATGTGCGGGAAAGTATGATGGTATGATGAAGCGTGAAGGTCTTTGAAGGCACCCCTTACCAGTGATATAGGAGGCTCATCTTGCATCTGCAGGGGCTCTCATCGCGGATGTATCTTCCTTAGGTCTTGGCTGGCAGCTTGGTTTGGAGCGGACCTGACGTACGACATGGAAGGGAAACTGCGAGCTTGCATGCGTGCAATTGCAGCTTAGTGGCCGTTTCTCATTGCCGTCCCTCTGGTAGTGCCTCGGCAGCGGCACAAAAAGGGCGGGATGCCAAGCTGACGTGGACATGTACGTGTCTGATTGCAGCCAAGTTGCATTCCAAGGTGGCATACCTTGGCTGGGACGTGCTGAATGAAAGCGTGTGTGTGAAAATATGATGGTATGATGAAGTGTGAAGGTCTTTGAAGGCACCCCCCAGCATACTTAGCCTGGGATGGCCCAAGAGGTTTTCCTTCTAACGCCCCAATAAGCGAAACAATTCTGCAAGAGGTTTTTTCGTCTAACGCCCCAATAAGCGAAACAATTCTGCAAGAGGTTTTCATTCCTGAAGCCCCAATAAGCGAAACAATTCTGCCAGAGAATTTGGTTCCTAACGCCCCAATAAGCGAAGCAATTCTGCCAGAGATTTTCTTTACTAGCGCCCCAATAAGCGAAACAATTCTGCAAGAGGTTTTCCTTCCTAACGCCCCAATAAGCGAAACAATTCTGCAAGAGGTTTTCCTTCCTAACGCCCCAATAAGCGAAGCAATTCTGCCAGACTAACCCTTCAAAACTCACTGAAAGGCTTGTGCGGACTCGAGGTTTGCGTCTAGATTCTAGATGCAGTCTGGAGGCGGCTCTCGCCTCATCTGACCGCGCCTTGGCTTCGGCAGGGAAATTGAGGCAAGCATGACGCAAGCATGACGCAAGCACGCTCTAGACGTGGACATGTTTGATTGCAGCCGAGTTGCGACCACCAGAGCAATGCCTGGGCGAGCACATGTTGAGTTAACATATATGTTGATGATGGCCGTGGACATGCACGTGTTTAATTGCAGCCGAGTCGCTTGCACCAAAAATCAGTCCTTGGCTTGGACATGTTCAGTGAATGCATGCGTGGGAAGTATGAGAGTGTGAAGGTCTTCGAAGGCACCCCCCAGCGTACTTAGTACTGGGATGGCCTTATTTTAGGCGCCTTATAAGAGAATGTCCCGCAGCACACGCTCCCTGCTTCCCCGATGTTTCTGGTCGGATTGAAACATCCTTCGCCCATATGTGTTCACCGATTGGAGATAGATCGGATCCCCGGTAGTAACGCGCACCCGCGAGCGAGTACACGCGTTCCCGTTGACAGGCTCAATGGGAAGCCCCCTTGGCCCTTGGCACTGAGGAAAACAAACCGATCCTCGCGCAAAGCGCGTCCGTGGCACACATCCCAAAAGTATGACCGCGGCCTACTTTTGGAATGCTCAAGGAAGGCACCTCGGCTCTTTTTAGGTATTTGGAGGCCGCTTCGCTAGTGAACTGGCGCGTACAGCAGTCGCTGTAGTTCAACGCCATTACTAGCTTCCAAAAGACAGTTAGCATGTCCCCTTAGGGGGCGAGCGGAGGGTCCAAAAGCGCATTGTGTGTACGCGCGCGGGTCGGGGAAATCCTGGTCCCCGGGCGGTCGTAGATTGACGGTGGGTGTCAATTTTGCCCGGCTTCAAGACTGCTTAAAGCCCTTTGAAATAACTTCGGAAGCCACTTAGAACGTTTTAAAACCACTCTGAGCCTTTAAAAACCTCTCAAAACCTGCAAAAACTTGCAACCAGGCCACCCACAACGCCAAAGTGACAATCTCCAGGCCCCAAAGTGACAATCTCCAGGCCCCAAAGTGACAATCGCCAGGCCCCAGGTGACAATCTCCAGGCCCCAAAGTGACAATCGCCAGGCCCCGAGTGACAATCTCCAGGCCCCAAAGTGACAATCGCCAGGCCCCAGGTGACAATCTCCAGGCCCCAAAGTGACAATCGCCAGGCCCCGAGTGACAATCTCCAGGCCCCAAAGGGGTGGCAATCTTAGGGGGTCTAGATTGTCAGAAGGCGGCAATCGTAGGGGGATACAGATTGCCAACAGGTGGCAATCCCAGGGGATCTAGATTGTCAGCAGGTGGCAATCTTAGGGGGGTACAGATTGCCAACAGGTGGCAATCTTAAGGGGGTACAGATTGCCAACAAGTGGCAATCACAGGGGATCTAGATTGTCAGCAGGTGGCAATCTTAGGGGGGTACAGATTGCCAACAGGTGGCAATCTTAAGGGGGTACAGATTGCCAATAGGTGGCAATCGTGGTGGGGGTTGGTGGAAAGGGGGCGGATGGCTGTCACACTCCCTTGCTGGCCGGTTGCCCCTTTGGATTGTCAGCAGGTGGCAATCTTCAGGGCTTCAGATTGTCAGCTGGTGGCAATCTGGGTGGAGCTTGGTGGAAAGGGGGCGGATGGCTGTCACACTCCCTTGCTGGCCGGTTGCCCCTTTGGATTGTCAGCAGGTGGCAATCTCAGGGCTTCAGATTGTCAGCTGGTGGCAATCTGGGTGGAGCTTGGTGGAAAGGGGGCGGATGGCTGTCACACTCCCTTGCTGGCCGGTTGCCCCTTTGGATTGTCAGCAGGTGGCAATCTTCAGGGCTTCAGATTGTCAGCTGGTGGCAATCTGGGTGGAGCTTGGTGGAAAGGGGGCGGATGGCTGTCACACTCCCTTGCTGGCCGTTTGCCCCTTTGGATTGTCAGTAGCTCTGGACCCTCCCGGCGGATGGCTGTCACACTCCCTTGCCAGATTGACAGCAGGTGTCAATCGTGAGAGGTCCGGTGGGGGAAGGGGCCGGTTGTTGGCTTCTTGTTTCAAGGATGTTGAGCACGACAACCAGGACTAACAAAATGGGGTTTTTTTTTCTGCACTGGTTCTTGGCTTCTTGTTTTAAGGATGTTGAGCACGACAACTAGGACTAACAAAATGGGGCTTTTTTTCTGCACTGGTCCTTGACTTCTTGTTTCAAGGATGTTGAGCACGACAACTAGGGTTAACAAAATGTTGTGTTTTTGTTCTGCACTGTTTGCTGGCATCTTGGTGCTTCCCAACGGTGTGGCAAATACAATTTCTATTTATCCTGCTCTTGAGGGTTCGGTTCTTGGTGGCTCTTTCTGTCCCACTCTTGTCCGTAACAAATCGTACTGCCGGGTCTTGGTGGCTCTTTCTGGCCCACTCTTGGCCGTAACAAATCGTACTGCCGGGTCTTGGTGGCTCTTTCTGGCCCACTCTTGGCCGTAACAAATCGTACTGCCGGGTCTTGGTGGCTCTTTCTGTCCCACTCTTGTCCGTAACAAATCGTACTGCCGGGTCTTGGTGGCTCTTTCTGGCCCACTCTTGGCCGTAACAAATCGTACTGCCGGGTCTTGGTGGCTCTTTCTGGCCCACTCTTGGCCGTAACAAATCGTACTGCCGGGTCTTGGTGGCTCTTTCTGGCCCACTCTTGGCCGTAACAGATAGTACCGCCGGGTCTTGGGAAATTGATGCAAGCATGACGCAAGCATGACGCAAGCACGCTCTAGACGTGGACATGTTTGATTGCAGCCGAGTTGCGACCACCAGAGCAATGCCTGGGCGAGCACATGTTGAGTTAACATATATGTTGATGATGGCCGTGGACATGCACGTGTTTAATTGCAGCCGAGTCGCTTGCACCAAAAATCAGTCCTTGGCTTGGACATGTTCACTGAATGCATGCGTGGGAAGTATGAGAGTGTGAAGGTCTTCGAAGGCACCCCCCAGCGTACTTAGTACTGGGATGGCCTTATTTTAGGTGCCTTATAAGAGAATGTCCCGCAGCACACGCTCCCTGCTTCCCCGATGTTTCTGGTCGGATTGAAACATCCTTCGCCCATATGTGTTCACCGATTGGAGATAGATCGGATCCCCGGTAGTAACGCGCACCCGCGAGCGAGTACACGCGTTCCCGTTGACAGGCTCAATGGGAAGCCCCCTTGGCCCTTGGCACTGAGGAAAACAAACCGATCCTCGCGCAAAGCGCGTCCGTGGCACACATCCCAAAAGTATGCCCGCGGCCTACTTTTGGAATGCTCAAGGAAGGCACCTCGGCTCTTTTTAGGTATTTGGAGGCCGCTTCGCTAGTGAACTGGCGCGTACAGCAGTCGCTGTAGTTCAACGCCATTACTAGCTTCCAAAAGACAGTTAGCATGTCCCCTTGGGGTGCGAGCGGAGGGTCCAAAAGCGCATTGTGTGTACGCGCGCGGGTCGGGGAAATCCTGGTCCCCGGGCGGTCGTAGATTGACGGTGGGTGTCAATTTTGCCCGGCTTCAAGACTGCTTAAAGCCCTTTGAAATAACTTCGGAAGCCACTTAGAACGTTTTAAAACCACTCTGAGCCTTTAAAAACCTCTCAAAACCTGCAAAAACTTGCAACCAGGCCACCCACAACGCCAAAGTGACAATCTCCAGGCCCCAAAGTGACAATCTCCAGGCCCCAAAGTGACAATCGCCAGGCCCCAGGTGACAATCTCCAGGCCCCAAAGTGACAATCGCCAGGCCCCGAGTGACAATCTCCAGGCCCCAAAGTGACAATCGCCAGGCCCCAGGTGACAATCTCCAGGCCCCAAAGTGACAATCGCCAGGCCCCGAGTGACAATCTCCAGGCCCCAAAGGGGTGGCAATCTTAGGGGGTCTAGATTGTCAGAAGGCGGCAATCGTAGGGGGATACAGATTGCCAACAGGTGGCAATCCAGGGGATCTAGATTGTCAGCAGGTGGCAATCTTAGGGGGGTACAGATTGCCAACAGGTGGCAATCTTAAGGGGGTACAGATTGCCAACAAGTGGCAATCACAGGGGATCTAGATTGTCAGCAGGTGGCAATCTTAGGGGGGATTGCCAACAGGTGGCAATCTTAAGGGGGTACAGATTTGGCAATCCAAGCAGGTGGCAACTTGGGGGGTACAGATTGCCAACAGGTGGCAATCTTAAGGGGGTACAGATTGCCAATAGGTGGCAATCGTGGTGGGGGTTGGTGGAAAGGGGGCGGATGGCTGTCACACTCCCTTGCTGGCCGGTTGCCCCTTTGGATTGTCAGCAGGTGGCAATCTTCAGGGCTTCAGATTGTCAGCTGGTGGCAATCTGGGTGGAGCTTGGTGGAAAGGGGGCGGATGGCTGTCACACTTCACTTTGGCCCTATGCTTCCTTGGATTGTCGGTAGGTGGCAATCCCGAGGGACCAGATTGTCAGCAGGTGGCACGACAACTAGGACTAACAAAATGGGGCTTTTTTTCTGCACTGGTTCTTGGCTTCTTGGTTTAAGGATGTTGAGCACGACAACCAGGGTTAACAAAATGGGGTGTGTTTTTTGCTGCTCTGGTTCTTGGCTTCTTGTTTTAAGGATGTTGAGCACGACAACTAGGACTAACAAAATGGGGCTTTTTTTCTGCACTGGTTCTTGACTTCTTGTTTTAAGGATGTTGAGCACGACAACCAGGTTTAACAAAATGGGGTGTGTTTTTTTCTGCTCTGGTTCTTGGCTTCTTGTTTTAAGGATGTTGAGCACGACAACTAGGACTAACAAAATGGGGCTTTTTTTCTGCACTGGTTCTTGACTTCTTGTTTTAAGGATGTTGAGCACGACAAAAAGGGTTAACAAAATGGGGTGTTTTTTTTTGTTCTGCACTGTTTGCTGGCATCTTGGTGCTTCCCAACGTTGTGGCAAATACAATTTCTATCATGTGCCTGCTGAATTGCAGTCGAGTTGCATTCTGGAGCTGCACCTTGGCTGGAACATATTGCATGCAGGCATTTGTGGGAAGCATGAGGTCGTGGATGGGTCTCCAGTCTTGGGCCGAGTGAAGGGAAAGTGTAAACGTGCATGCGTGTAGCTGCAGCTTGGTGGCCGTCTTCCGTTGCCGGCCTCGTTGGTTGTACCTTGGCATCGGCAAAGAAGGAATGCAAACACAAGACTAACGAACACGAGCACGGACATGTTTAGTTGCAGCCGAGTCGCTTGCACCAAAAATCAGTCCTTGGCTTGGACATGTTCAGTGAATGCATGCGTGGGAAGTATGAGAGTGTGAAGGTATTCGAAGGCACCCCCCAGCGTACTTAGTACTGGGATGGCCTTATTTTAGGTGCCTTATAAGAGAATGTCCCGCAGCACACGCTCCCTGCTTCCCCGATGTTTCTGGTCGGATTGAAACATCCTTCGCCCATATGTGTTCACCGATTGGAGATAGATCGGATCCCCGGTAGTAACGCGCACCCGCGATCGAGTACACGCGTTCCCGTTGACAGGCTCAATGGGAAGCCCCCTTGGCCCTTGGCACTGAGGAAAACAAACCGATCCTCG
>CAJNDT010002997.1:0-26315 GCA_905221615.1 Symbiodinium sp. CCMP2592 | reverse complement strand
GCGTTACTACCGGGGATCCGATCTATCTCCAATCGGTGAACACATATGGGCGAAGGATGTTTCAATCCGACCAGAAACATCGGGGAAGCAGGGAGCGTGTGCTGCGGGACATTCTCTTATAAGGAGCCTAAAATAAGGCCATCCCAGTACTAAGTACGCTGGGGGGTGCCTTCGAAGACCTTCACACTCTCATACTTCCCACGCATGCATTCAGTGAACATGTCCAAGCCAAGGACTGATTTTTTGTGCAAGCGACTCGGCTGCAATTAAACACGTGCATGTCCACGGCCATCATCAACATATATATGTTAACTCAACATGTGCTCGCCCAGGCATTGCTCTGGTGGTCGCAACTCGGCTGCAATCAAACATGTCCACGTCTAGAGCGTGCTTGCGTCATGCTTGCGTCATGCTTGCATCAATTTCCCTGCCGAAGCCAAGGCGCGGTAAGATGAGGCGAGAGCCGCCTCCAGACTGCATCTAGAATCTAGACGCAAACCTCGAGTCCGCACAAGCCTTTCAGGGAGTTTTCAAGGGTTAGTCTGGCAGAATTGCTTCGCTTATTGGGGCTTTGGGAATGAAAACCTCTTGGAGAATTGTTTCGCTTATTGGGGCGTTAGGAAGGAAAACCTCTTGCAGAATTGTTTCGCTTATTGGGGCGCTAGTAAAGAAAATCTCTTGCAGAATTGCTTCGCTTATTGGGGCGTTAGGAACCAAATTCTCTGGCAGAATTGTTTCGCTTATTGGGGCTTCAGGAATGAAAACCTCTTGCAGAATTGTTTCGCTTATTGGGGCGTTAGACGAAAAAACCTCTTGCAGAATTGTTTCGCTTATTGGGGCGTTAGAAGGAAAACCTCTTGGGCCATCCCAGGCTAAGTATGCTGGGGGGTGCCTTCAAAGAACTTCACACTTCATCATACCATCATATTTTCACACACACGCTTTCATTCAGCACGTCCCAGCCAAGGTATGCCACCTTGGAATGCAACTTGGCTGCAATCAGACACGTACATGTCCACGTCAGCTTGGAATCCCGCCCTTTTTGTGCCGCTGCCGAGGCACTACCAGAGGGACGGCAATGAGAAACGGCCACTAAGCTGCAATTGCACGCATGCAAGCTCGCAGTTTCCCTTGCATGTCGTACGTCAGGTCCGCTCCAAACCAAGCTGCCAGCCAAGACCTAAGGAAGATACATCCGCGATGAGAGCCCCTGCAGATGCAAGATGAGCCTCCTCTATCACTGGTAAGGGGTGCCTTCAAAGACCTTCACGCTTCATCATACCATCATACTTTCCCGCACATGCATTGATTCATCACGTCACAGCCAAGGTATACCACCTTGGAATGCAATTTGGCTGCAATCAGACTTCATGTACATGTCCGCAGCCAAGGTACAGCTTTGTTCGCATCTTGACAGCAACTAGACAAGGCCATATTTGCTTTATTTTTACGTTGATTCCCTTCCAATGCCAAGGTACAACTACGCGAGGACCTCCGGAGTCCAGTTGAAAAGCCCGCCCACCACCTGACAATCTGTATCCTCGTCCATTTTACGAAGGAAATCGGCTTGGAGAGCTTGCGAATCACTTGACAATCCTCACCCCCGTCCAGTTTATGAAGGAAACCGGCTTGGGAGCCCGCGAACCACCTGGCAATCTTTATTCCCGTCCATTTTATGAAGGAAATCCATTTGGCAAGCTCCCTCTTTGTTCCAGGTAGAGACATACCGTATTTCAGCCGAAATACAGCTGGGGATGTTTCACAAGGAAGGCAACAACCGCAGGTGTGAAAACATGCTCGGCCCGAGCATCGTTCACGAGTATTTCTAGGTGTGAAGGTCGAAGCATGTAGCTTCCAGTCTTGCAGATGCTGCTTGAGCATTGCATCCTGTGTTCCGCAGCAGTATCTTGCAGCTTCAAAGTTCGCATGTCCTTTCCTTCAGAGCACCCACTAACTAGATGGAGGGCCGCCGTCTGGAGTGGAGCCGGCGTCTGCAAGGCGGTCCTGGCTCGTGGTCATTGATTGACTCGGACGGTGCGGCCTTTACCACTGAAGCAGCTCCTCGATGGCATCTGCTCTTCTTTTCCACCGATTACGTGGAGGGACTGCGGTGCCGATTCGTCCAGTGGCATCCAGCAGATGCCCAGGTTGCTGTGTTCGAGGCTGAGGAGCTGGACTATGATACTTGGATCAGTTATCCTGCCGGAAAGGTCTACGTCCTCGAAGTGCCCTCACCCTTGGTCGTCACCTGCAGCTTAACACCCGTCCCGCAAAATGCTGTTGACATGGTGTTCACCACGGTGGCCGGCGAAGAGCTGCTGCGAATCGCCGGCATGTCGAACCCTTTGCCGGAGCTGGAAGAGCTCGCTACATCCGCTGCTCTAGCAGCGGCAGCCCAGGGCCGCCTGCGGAGCCGCAACCAAGCAGTGCGCACGACGTTAGACGGGCCACTGATCACGGAAGTCCTTGCCCATAACACGTGAGGCATGCTGACAGCACAGAGCTAGGAAAGAGTCGTTCGTTTCACACAACCTCTGCCGTGCGACGGCCGCGAAGGAGCACCGCGCCTTGCAGCCACAGCAGCAGAAGCGAAAAAGGAGAGTCGGCTGCAAGCAGCAAGCCAACGACGCTGACATCGTGCCTGCAGCGAGAGCACACCAACCTTAACCTGGCACCGCAGCCCAATTCGTGATCGAGCCTCCAAAGCAGAAATCCGCTTCCTGAAGAACCATCTAGGCCGAAGCTGCTTCCGACAGTAAGAGAGAAAGAGCAGGCACGGTTCGCTCCCCCGCCCGTGCAGGTGAAGCCATCATGCAGGCCGAAAGCAGCCGACGGTGGGCCGACATGACAGACGACGACGATCAGGCGGGATCGCATGCGACACGCGCAGACGGCCCGACCCCGCCTGAAACCTCAACGGCCTCAGCGCACCGAACCACGAGGCGACCGGCTGGGAGTTCGAAGCGTTCAAGAAGGACTACCTGGCGAGGAGATGCAGCCTGACACTTCTGAAGCCCGTGCATGCCCCAGAGCCTCCGAAGAGAGAACCCGTGTATACACGCATGTATGTCGCGCAACTGCGCACCGAACCCACCGGCCGAGGGCGGAACAATCAAGATCGACGAGGCGCGCTGACACCTCGTGCCGTCGCCCTCAGAAATCACAGGAGAGCACACGGGAATGCACGCACGAGGCCTGGAAAACCTCCCCGACAACCGCACCTCGACGGGACACGACCCCGCCCTCCGGCGCGAAGCCAAGAACACCCCGACGGAAGAAGGCATCACGGCCGGAATGCAAGTAAGGACTTGTGCCACGAGAAAAGACATAGAAAGAAGAAAGCAAGCCGTACGCGGCATCGTGACCTGCAGGCCCCCAAGAAGCCACTGCCGCGCCAGCCACGATGGACGGCCGACGACGAGAGAGCCCTGGATCGAGCTTTCCAGCGAGCGGAGGCACCGGAGAGAAGCTACACCCCAAAGGCGCACAACACCTCCCGGCAAGCGTCTAGTCCCACTGTGTGCACAGGCCGACAGAACCGCCGAGGCAACACCGCCAAGAAACGAAGCCGTGGAAGCGGCAAAGCTCGCAAGGAATGCCGCTGAACCATCTCACGAAGAACCGGCCGCGCGACGAGGGGGGGCCGAGACGGACTCCGACCACGACACGGAGCCCGGACCCAGCGTCGAGGCCGGCCTTTTCCCTCGAGCATCCACTGTCAAGAGCGCTCTTTAGGCAAGCCGACCTGCTGGTGCCCATAGACCGAGCACCGCCACCAGCACCACCACTGCCACCACCACCACCACCACCACCACCACCACCACCACCACCACCACCACCACCACCACCACCACCACCCCACCCGATTCCGCGCCCAGCCAAGCGCAGAAGAACCGCCGCCGGCGGAGAGGAGGCCCATCAACAGGCCCAGGCGCGCAAGACGCCGTCGAAGCCGGCGACACGACCGCCCGAGCCAGAGGCACAGGAAGAGCCCAACCTCCTGGAAGAGCTCACCAGCATGCCCGTGGCGCCGGACAGCAGCCACCCCCGGCGGAAACTGGAAGAGGCTCTCCGGCACCTCGCACACACCCAGCTGCGAGCCCAGCCGCTGATACCGCCCGGAGCCAAGCCCGAAGACCTCGACCGTGGGGAACCCTGGCCAGGACAGTTCTGCGCCTTCCAGAGATGCAACTGGTCATTGCTCACGGGCACCGAGCAAGAGCTTCGAGAGCACGTCCAGCAAGAGCACGCAACAGCACTGCAGAGCGTCGCACAGCACCTACCAAAGCCAATCCCGGCCGATGCACTGGCCAGCGTCTACAACGAAGCCATAGCCCTGCGGTGCAGAGAGGCCGCACCCGTGGCAGGAAGCTCGCGGGACAGAAGCGCGCTGCGGAGCTTCGCCGCAGCCACCAGCAAAGACAGGGTGGAAGCGATCATTTGCTTCTGCTGCGCATGCATCCACACACGCGTGGCCGACGCCGAGGCCGCGGGCCCCATCCGCTGGCGCAGGCTCATCCAGGGTCCCCCCAGCAACGACAGGACCCACGCCGAGACAACCGAACGTCTGCACGACATCCTGAGCATCGACAAGTATTTGGGGCTCTACGACGACCTCGCCGGGGACGTCAAGCTCACCGACGTGGCCGAGCTGAACGAGTGGACCGTCACCATCCCCGGGCTCGGCGACATACTCTGCTGCCCAGAAGACCACCGCTGCCACGCCAATCCCCAGCACCCAAGCCAGCACACACTCTGCGAGCACTGCGAGGTGCCCCTCTGCAGCGACTGCGCGCAACACTTGGACAAGGGCCAGCTGCCGCCCCTGAGCTTGTGCAATGACATGTGGACAGGCTACTCCCCGGCGCGCCTGCACGAAGAGAAGGTCACAGTGATGGAAATGATCTGCGCAAGCCCCTGCGTGACGACCCTGGTGTGCATGTCCATGGAAGCGCGGCACCGCAGCGAAGGGACCACTTTAGACGAAAAAGCCCAGAACGCCCGTCACCGCCTGGGCGCACGCGGCAACGCCCTCACCTTTCCCCTCCCATGGGAAGACCTCCTGCGCAACCTAGAGGCACATCAAGCAGAAGTTGCCAGGGAGCAGGACCAGGATGGACCAGGCGGGAGCCAGCACCCCCCAGCCTGCCGCGCACAGGCAAGGCGCTCGCCGAGGTCGCGAGGGTGCTCCTCAAGACGAACAAAACGGGCAAGACGAGCGAGACCGAGATCAGGACGCTGCTCCACCAGGCCACCGTGCGGAGAGACGTAGTCGTGAACCTCATCCACGACATGCAGCGCCTCGGGCATCCCGCGTTCCAGCACCTGCGCATGGCGGATGTGCGGGAGGCAGCATCGCAGCTGCCAGAGGGCGGCGTGCGGCCGGAAGTACTCAAGATCATTTCCGGCCTGAGCGAGGACGACGAGACCGCCCACAAGCTGCAGCCACAGAAGGCCGCCGCCCCGACGGACGCGCCGGAGCAGGACATGCAGCGGGCCGGCACCATCTTCGCCGACCAGCGAGCCCGGGCCGTCGTGCCGGAAGGCTGCAGCACGGACCGCGAGGACCAGAACGCCGTGGCCACGGCCGCACTCAACGACCTCCAAACCCAGCTCCGCAGCAACGAAGAGCACGAGAAGGTCCTCGAGACCATGGAGGTGCGCACCGGCAACATCTTGGTGGACCAGTTCCAGCCGCTCTACTTCGCCACGGCCTTCAGCTTCTGCTTCGCCCACGGAACCGCCTGTCCGGACGTCCAGAACAGCAACAGCACAGCCGGCAACCGGGCGTCAGCGCAAGGACGCCGCCGAGACAAGAACCCGGACGCCCCACAGGTGCAGATCTTCGAATGGGCAGCAGCCATACAGCGCCGGGCAGAAACCCAATTCAGGCGAGACTGGAGCTTCGGCTTCACCCTCTGGAACTACCTCTTCAGGACCATGGTGAACACCCAGGGGAACGCCTTCATCTACAGTGTCGCCGACGAGAACCACGAGAGCAGGGCCCTGACCACCAAGGAGATCCTGGAGGGGCAAAAGCAGATCCATCAAAAGCTCCTCAGAGGCCAGTACCTCGACATCAACAACCAGCTGAAGCCCGTCAACGGAGACCTCACCAAACTGCGCTTCGTCCCAGGGCTCTCAGAAGCAGCCCTGAAGGCCCGAAGCTCGTGCAAAGAAAGGCCCTATAAGGCACGGAGCCACCCGCAGCGCAAGCCTCCCTTCCGTCGCCGCCTGAAAACCCGCAGAAACGCCGTAGGAGGCCACACTCGGAGCAGGCAAGCTACCAAGAGCCAGGTTACAACGAGGGCCCAAAGCAAGCCCGACAGCGGTGCCAGGTCCTGGACAACACGGAGGCGCGCAGTCGAAACATCCCGGGCACGCACGAGGTGCGCAAGACCATGCGCCTCCAAACCCACGCCAATCGGATATGCCACGGCACACCGATCTTCGTGACCTTCTCCCCATCAGAGCGCGACAGCACGGTGATGCTGCGCCTGGCCCGCGCCCGGCAGTCCGACCCCAGCCTCGGCCCAGAGGACGCCACCACCCGAAGAGCCCAGGGGCGCAGCAAGCCGGAGCTGGACGTGGAGTTCTACAGCCTCAACCCAGAAGCCCTCGCCGCCGAGCTGCCGCCCTACGACACTCGCCGAGCCATGCTCACCAAAGATCCCGTGGCCTGCGCCGACGGCTTCCGCACCCTCGTGCAGCTCGCCCTGCGTCACCTCTTCGGCGTCCGCTACTGCCCCCAGTGCCCGAATTGCAGCAAGTCCAAAACACCCTGCGCGGACGCCTTCGGCAGCAACGCCATGGCCTGCGGCGGGATCTTCGGCCGCATCGACGCCGCGTTCGGGTCCATCGAAAGCCAGAAGTCCGGGGTGCTGCACGTCCACTTCCAGGCACGCCGGCAGATCGCACCAGCCACACGAGATAGAGTATAGAGACCCAAACGCCCTCTCCGCGCAGAGCCGCCTCCAGTCATGAGAGACAACAAAAAAAAGGCCATGCGACACCGAAGCCACCCGCCCCCTGTGCAGCTCTTCCTCCAGTGCTTCCACCAGTTCAAGTCCCTCGCGGAGCTGCAGGCCCTGGGTCCCGCGCGCAAGCAAGAACTCTTCCAGAAGTACTGCACCTACACGGCCCACGTCAGCCGCACCATCTACCGGGACCCGCAAACCTGGGAGAAGAAGCGCCCGGAAACGGAGGAGCAATGGCCCGCCTACCGCGACTCCTACCTGGCCCTGAGCCGCCCGCGCTACCAGAGCACAGACGCGTCCACGGACGCCACGACCTGGCGACGGCTCTATCTCGACGAGGACGTGGAGGCCCTGCAGCAGCTGAAGCAACATCACGTGCACCTCCCCAAGAGGACGAACGGTCCGCGGCTGCCGCTCGACCACTGCCGCGACAAGAAAGACCCCACGAAGTGCAAGGCAGGCTTCCCTCGCGAGAAGCAGCTGGTGGACAGCACGACACTCGTGTGCGAGGGACTCGCAGAAAAGATGGGCATGCCGGTCAAGGGCAAGCGCAGCGCCCTCGGCCGTCTCTGGGGGCCTTGCAACGACCCGAACCTCAACGGCAACCACCCCGCGCTGCTGGCCGCCCTGCGCTGCAACGGCGACGTCCAGCTGCCCTACCGCTTCCCGATCACCGAGGACCTGCACGACGCCGCCGGCCGCTGCACGCGAGACTGCCCGACGAAGAGCAGCCTGCGGGAGATGACCTACCAGGCCCAGCTGAACCAAGCGGCGCAGGCGGGCTATGCATGCGACTACCAGAACAAGCGGAACCCCATCGCGGTCAACGAGGTCCAAGAGTGGAACAAGAGCCACAAGGACCTGGAGACCGAACTGCGGAACAACTCCTCCGCCGGCTACGTGGGAGCCAGGGCCTCGAAGCGCCTCATGACGGACGCCTTCGCCCGGGGCGTGGTCCGAGGCTCCGTGGAGTGCACCAACCTCATCGACAACGCCGGCCGCAACGACCCCACCGCCGCGGAAACCATCAAGACCGCAGCACTCGCGGACATGTCCCTCCAGATGGGCCTCGAGCTCATGCAAGCCGCCACCGAAGGCCGGCCGCTGCCGACAGAGCGCGCAAAGATCCAGAGCGACCTCAGTGGGTGGGTCGACAGACCCGGCAACAAAAGCAAAAGGAAGCTCGTCGCCGAGCCACAGCTGTGGACCGTCTACGGCAACCGCGGCACGGACCCCAGAGTGCAACCCCTCTCGGCCTTCGAGTTCGCTCGGTTCTACCACATCCAGCCAGCCAGATATCCATGGTCCCTAAAGCAGCAGGAGGAGGCCGCCGCCGCTGATCGCGAAGCAGCCGCCGACAACGACATCGCCTACCACGCCCTGCTGACGGACAAAGGCAAGGAGAAGCTCGGCAAGAAACTCGGACGTCGACTTCTGCAGGGCGGCACGGACTACCTGATCCGAGAACAAGGCGGGGAAAACTGGATGCCGCTGGGCAACGGCAACCGCGTGCGGAAGCATCGCCACGACTGGGTCATCGTCCCACGCAAGCGGCCGCACGTGCCGGTCCTCTACGGTGCGCTCGGCAGCCGCAGCGAGGAGGAGCACATCATGAAGATCCTGCTGCTCTTCTGTCCCTGGACCAGCAACCCACACGAGGCCACCGAAGCCGTCCCGTACGTCGGCCACCTCCGCACGACGGACATGAGCAGCTGGCGCCAGGCGCTGCAATGCGCGTGGAAGCACGCCGGGGGCTTCCCCACCGAGGAGCTGAAGCGCTACGTCCTGAACTACGCCTTCGTGTTCAGCCTGCCCCGAGACCTACAGCCCGACATGGAACTGGCAGCCAACAGCGACAACGAAGATCTCCAGGACCAAATCTACAACTTCGACGCAGACGAGCTGCAGGAAGCCAGCAAGACACACGTGCGGGGCGCAGGCAAGCAAGGGGCTGCGGGCGCCGAAGAGGAGGCACCGCCCAACCAAGCAGAGGAGCCGCCCGCCACAAGCACCCAGCACGACCTCACCGTGCAAATGCTGAACCTCTCCCACAACGTCTGGCTGGGCGAAGCCTCCACGGCATCCGACATGCCGCGCGAAATGGCCGAGCAACTCCTGGAAGACGCCAAAGCAAGCACGGGGGTCGACGACGCCACACGCATGCTGGCAGATGCGGAAGCCTCGCGCAACAAGAGAGAGGCAGAAACGCCGGCAGACGCGCCCGGCCTAGCCGGAAGCCGCCGGGCCACCACGAAGCGCACCGCCAAGATCAGCAACGTCCAGCTCTGGGCGTGGCTCGAGAGCAACGAAGTGCGAAGCACGATGAACGCGGAGCAGCACGAATTCCTCAAACTCGTCGTAGAGCGCGTGCTGGTGGAGTACAACCTAGTGCCACCAGAGAACACACTCAGACGCAGTGAGGAACCGCTGGTCTGGCTGCTACACGGCCGTCCAGGCACCGGCAAGACCCACGTGCTGAAGTACGTGCGCAAGCTCTTCGAGGAGCTCCTCGGCTACGAGCAGGGCATCGACTACCAGTTCGCCGCCTTCCAGGCCACCAACGCCGCAGACATCGAGGGCGAGACACTCCACACGGCCTGCGGCCTCAGCAAAGACAGAGACTGCCTGGAGACGACCTGCAGCCCGCAGACAGCGCGGCGCATGGCTTACTGGCGCTGGCTCATCGCAGACGAGGTAGGCATGATCAGCGCCCGACTGCTAGCCCAGGTGGAGACCCGCACACGGAGCACCGTGCCGAGCGCCAACCAATGGAAGTGCGACGCCGGCGGCAACGTCAGACCCTTCGCCGGCATCAACGTGATCTTCAGCGGCGACTTCCGGCAACTGCCTCCGCCCGAAGGAGGCTTCCTCGCCGACCTCCCCCTGAAGCTACAGGCGCCCGGCAAGACCGCGACGGGAGGCCCAGAGCGCGACCCCCTGGTGGACCACGGCCAGGCCCTCTTCTGGGAGGGCGCAGTGCAAGGAGTGACGGAGCTGCACCAGAGGATCAGATGCAAGGACGACTGGTGGAACCAGGCGCCCGAGGGAGCAATTGAGCGCAGCGACCGCGCAAGCAGATTAAAACACAAAAGCATCTAAGAGGACGTCGCACACGCCCGATTCCCCCCTCCGGCCAACGACACGCTCTCGGCATGCAACAAAACAGGAAACAACGGAAAGCCTTGGTACTGCCTCCTTCCACCGACCCGCTCCACAGGTCGTGGACGAGCTGCGCGATGGGATGCTGTCCGAGGACAACCACGCCTACCTCCACGGCAGCCCAGTCGAAGGTTGCACCCTCACGCGCGAAGAGCGACGCTCCAGAAAGCGAGTGGTGGATGGGCCCGAAGACGCACGACTCAGAGAGCCCAAATTCGTGCACGGGCCTGTGGTCGTGCCGAACAACGACGCCAAGTACCAGATCAACAAGGACCGCGCCAAGGCCTACGCCCGGGATGCGGGCGCCCGGCTAGTCTGGTCCGTGGCCAAAGACAGGGCCGGCGCAGAAGCGCTCCAAGCCCAGGCGTGCGACAAAGAAGCGAAGGTCCGCTGGCTGCAGTACCACGACATGCACACGGAAGGGCTCTGCGGAATGCTTCCCCTGGCCATCGGCATGCCCGTCGCGCTGACGCACCACGTGGACCGCTCCAAGAAGAAGCTGCTGAAGGGCCGCACAGGGCACGTCCACTCCTGGGTCTGGCACGAGAACGACCAACAGCCGAGCATCGTGCGCCCCGGCGGCAGTCGATAGCTGCGAGAGCACACCCCAACAACAACAACAACAACAAAAAAAAAACAGGACGCGGCCGTGTGCCGCGGTCGTCTACGGCCCGTGAATTCGAGTCCCCGGCCAACGACAACAGCCCGGGGGAAAGGGGAAATCAGGGGCCCCATCCTGCACGCGCCTCCGCTTGCGTAGCCGGCATCACAAGCGAGGTTCGTCAAGATTGGCAAAGCCGACTGGACCCTCAAGGGCACGAAGGTGCGCGGTCTCTACCCCATCCGGCCGATTTCCCGCACCTGGAAACTGGACAAAGGCCGCAAGAAGCCCGTGCTGAAAGTCAAGCGCACGCAGATCCCGCTGACCCCGGCCTTTGCAATGACGGCCCACGTCAGTCAAGGCAAGACGCTGCCGCTCGGCCGCACACAGACAGGATCCGCCACTCACAGATCCAAACCACACACACACACACACATGACAGTAGGCGACCGTCGTGACGCCCGCCGCACAGGACGGCCGTGATGCTGGACCTGAACGTGGACGCGTGCGCGACAGATCCGACGTGCTGATCCTGCGGCCGTTCCCACTCTGGCTCTTCCGGCGCGGCGCCACGGAGGGTCCCACGTTGCTCCTGAAAAAGCTCCGAGGCGAAGAGATCGACTGGAAGGCCATGCACGAAGCACGCTGGCCGAGGGCCCGGTGCCAGACATGCAAGGAGCTGAAGAGCTGGGACCTCTTCACGCACGCAGAGTGGGAGCTGCAGCGGGCCAACCGCGGCGGCCAATGCATGCCGTGCCAAAAGCTTGGAGCCGTCAACAGCAAAGGCCCCCTGAAACGAAGCATCAACGCACAGAAAGCCCTGGCCCGGAGCCTCCCGTGCAACCGCTGCCAGTTGATCAAAGTGGAAGAGGCGTTTCCAAGAGCGCAACTAGCCCAGGCAAACGCAGACACGAAGCGCCAGTGCTCAGCATGCCGGCTCGCCGCGACCCAGCTGAACTGCACCAGCTGCAAGAAACGGAAGCCAGCCACAGACTTCAGCCTCCAGATGCGAACCATGCCGGACGACGCCCTCGCCTGCATCGACTGTCAGGAAAAGCTCTCCAACAAAGCCAAGCGCCTGCGCACGGGCTGGTTCATCTGCAGGGGCTGCAAAGAAAGCTTCCCCCAGAAAGCAGCCGCAGAACAGTCCGTCGACGGAAGGCACTGCCTGAACTGTTCCAGGCGCACAAACAGGCAGACGGGATGGATGACATGCACAGCGAGAAACTGCCGAGAGAAGTTCCAAGGCACGGAGAGGGGGCTGTGCCCGAAATGCAGACCCCGCGAACGCCCCGCGCGGCGCAGCAAGACCAGCAAAGACTGAGCGGAAGCCGCCTCTCTAGGTGAGGCAGCCATGCCGGTTTCACGCACCGTCCAGCACGGCCGCGCGCCCGGCGCAGAGAGGAAAAAAGGGCCGATCAGAGACGCGCACATGCAATGAAGCGCAGTCACAGGCACTGTATACCTGACATGCACAGGTCTCCTGCAAAGGGTGAGCTGGAGAGACGCTCCGTCAGCCGCCCCCTGCACCCCCCCCCCCCACCCCCCACTCGCGGCGGTCCGTCCCGAGCAGAGCAACTGCGAAGGCACGACTCGCAGAGCAAGGCCGTCTGGCTCAAGCACACACCCATGCATGCTGCTCCGCACCCACTGCCGCAACGCACGAGCCGTCAGTCATCGCAGAAACAAAGCAACAGAAGCCGAGGTAGGAGAAGGCGCCACACGGCGCGCCCGGGACCCTCGAAAAGCTGTACCAGCAAAGGCACTGCAGTCGAAAAGCACGAAGCCGAACAGAGAGCCACAGCAAAAGCATCAGAGGATAGAACCCACCACACAGAAAGGGGCAGCAGCAAGTAAGAGGAGTGGCCGCCAAGCGCCATGGCACCGCGGACAAGCAGCCGCGGCGCCAAATGCGCCGCAAAGCCCAAGGGGCAGCGGCTCGAGCAACGCCGCCAACTGGAACAGCGATACTCAGCCGATGATGGCAGATGTAGTGTACAAGCGATGGCGATGGTGTTCCACAAGAAACAAACGTTTGCACACGATCTGGTTTATCCCGGATCGGAATGACGATCGTGATACTGGTATTTGCAACTTGTGCACACCGCCAATTACGCGCCCGCCCTGCCCCCCCCCCCTTTCGCTCTTCCTCTCCCGACATGCTTCGGTTTAAGTTTGCTGGTGTTCCACAAGAAACAAACATTTGCGCACAATCTCGTTCATCCCCCATGGGAATGGTGATCGCGATACTGGTATTTGCAACTTGTGCACACTGCGAATTACGCGCCCGCCCTGCCCCCCCCCCCCTTTCGCGCTCCTCTCCCGACATGCTTCGGTATAATTCTATATCGACAGAGCAAAACCTGTTTTTGCGCCTGGTGTCCCAGAACCAGGAAAGGTTTGCGCGTGATCTCGTTTATTCTGCATCGGAACGACGCGATAATTACTGGTATTTGCAACTTGTGCACACTGCCAATTGCGCGCCCGCCTCCCCCCCCCTTTCGCTCTTCTATCCCGACATGCTTCGGTTTAAGCTTGCATCCACAGAACAGAACCCGTGTTTGCGTCTGGTGTTCCACAAGAAACAAACGTTTGCGCACGATCTCGTATATCCCGCATCGGAATGACGATCGTGATACTGATGTTTGCAACTTTGGCACACCGCCATTTAACTGCCTGCCCTGCCCTCCCCCCCTCGGTTTTCCGCCCAACCTGCTTGGGTATAATTTTGCATCGACAGAGCAAAACCTGTTTTTGCGCCTGGTGTTCCACAGGAACATATACGTTTGCGCGTGATCTCGTTTATCCCGCATGGGAATGGCGATCGCGATACTGGCATTTGCAACTTGCGCACACTGCCAGTGTGCGCCCGCCCTGCCCCCCCCCCCTTCGCTCTTCCTCTCCCGACATGCTTCTGTAGAATTGTGCATCGACAGAGCAAAACCTGTTTTTGCACCTGGTGTTCCACAAGAAAAACGTTTGCGCGTCATCTCGTTTATCCCGCATCGGAATGAGGCCATTGTGACAGCACGGTCTGCAGTCATCGCCTGGCACGATCTGTAGGATGCAGCACTTGGCTCTGGAGGGTTTGGGCGGGGGTCCCTGGCTGTGGGAAGGTGCCAACCCCAACCCTGGCTGTGGGAAGGTGAAGGTGCCCCGGCCTCTGGGAAGGTGCCCCGGTCATGGCTGTGGGAAGGTGGCCCGGCACCGGGCCCTGGCTGTGGGAAGGTGTCCCGGCCCCGGGCCCTGGCTGTGGGAAAGTGCCCCGGCCCCGGGCCCTGGCTGTGGGAAGGTGCCCCGGCCCCGGGCACCAAACCCCAGCAAACCCTCAACAATAAGAAAGCCTCAATTTAGTCTAGCCCGAACCAACAGAGAGCAATCGCGGAGCAGACAACGGGGCAGACGACGAGCTTGAAGGCTTATGCAACGGCCCACTACAAGCAGTGAAACCACAAGCACCCCCAAACCCCGGCAATCCCTCAACACTAACAAAGCCTCAATTTAGTCTAGCCCCAACCAACAGAGAGCAATCGCGGAGCAGACGACAACTTTTAAGACTTAAGCAACGGCCCCCTTAAAGCAGTGAAACCACAAGAACCACCAAGACCCGGCAATCCTTTTACACTCACAGGGCTCTAAACCGAACTTAACCCGAACAAACAGAGCACAATCGCAGGGCACACGCAAAACTTTAGGACCTAAGGACCAGCCCCCCTAAAGCAGAGCAAGCGTTCGTGGGAGATGCTCGGGGCGCCTGTGAGCGCAGTCCACATGGACCCCCTTAAGGCAGAGAAAGCCTTCGGGTGAGATGCTCGCACTCGGACCCCTCCGCCTCCGAGCCCCAACCCACCTCGCACCCCTGAAACTTCGCGAGGGAGGACCCGGCCGCGCCAGAAAAAGTTCAAAGGTTTCGATCCCCAACCCGGAAAAAGTGCCGGAAAACATGATTGTCAAAAACCGCCGTTTTTACAAAACCCCAGCAAACCCTTAACAATAAGAAAGACTCAATTTAGTCTAGCCCGAACCAACAGAGAGCAATCGCAGTGCAGACAAAGAGTTTTAAGGCTGAAGCGTCAGCCCCCTTAAAAGAAAGGGATGCAGCTGCTGGCTTCGCGTGAGATGCTTAGGGCGCCTTTCTGCGCAGTCTCAAAAAACTGCGCTGGCGAACCCTAAACCCTAAACCCTAAACCCTAAACCCTAAACCCTAAACCCTAAACCCTAAACCCTAAACCCTAAATTTTAGACGGCCAGAGGCCGAAGGTGCGCCAGCGCAGGTTCTGGTTTGATGCCCAGCAGGTACGCAGGATTTAAGGCAAGCAACCGTAAGGTTTAGGGTTCATCGTTTGGATTCATCACTTCCATTTACTTAAACCCTCCTTCGGGGGCTCATCACTTCCATTTACTTAAACCCTCCTTCGGGGGCTCATCACTTCCATTTACTTAAAACCCTCCTTGATGGGTTCATCACATCAATTTATTTAAACTCTTCTTCGGGGGTTCATCACTTCAATTTACTTAAATTCCGCTTCGGGGTTCATCATTTCATATACTTAAACCCTTTTTCGGGGTTCATCACGTCATGTACTTGACCCCCCCGAGGGTTTAAGTGAATTGAAAGGTTTGACCCCCGCGAGGGTTTAAGTGGATTGAAGGGTTCAACCCCCCGCGCGGGTTTAAGTACATTGAACTGACCCAAGCAACCTACTGAAGGCCGACCCCCCACCGCAGCGAATGGGGTCGGCCGCAGCAGGCGGACCGGAAGGCGCCTGCCGGACCGTAGGCGATGGCTGAAAAGCGAGCCGTAGGTCCTGGACCTCAGGTCCACGCGGCTCCAGTGAATAGGCCGCTACTGTCAGCCTATAAAGTAATAACCCTAAACCTTGGTGCAAACGGCCGGGCACGCTTGAAATCCTCCAACCTTAAATTAAGGACCTGTCGGCCACAATTAAGGATTGAGACTTCAAATTAAGGACGAGGCTTTAAAACTAAGGATTGGAGCCGAAAATGAAGGACTGGGGCTGCAAAATTCAGGCTTGGAACCTAAAATTGCGGACCGGTGCTCCAAAATTTTGGATTGGGACCTCAAATTAAGGACCGGCCCCAAGACCCGGAAGTACTATCTGCTACGGCCAAGAGTGGGCCAGAAAGAGCCACCAAGACCCGGCCAGAATGAGCCACCAAGATCCGGCAGTACGATTTGATGCGGCCAAGAGTGGGCCAGAAAGAGCCACCAAGACCCGGCAGTACGATTTGTTACGGCCAAGAGTGGGCCAGAAAGAGCCACCAAGATCCGGCAGTACGATTTGATGCGGCCAAGAGTGGGCCAGAAAGAGCCACCAAGACCCGGCAGTACGATTTGTTACGGCCAAGAGTGGGCCAGAAAGAGCCACCAAGACCCGGCAGTACGATTTGTTACGGCCAAGAGTGGGCCAGAAAGAGCCACCAAGACCCGGCAGTACGATTTGTTACGGACAAAAAAAAACAAAAAAAAGGGGGGGGGGGGGGGGGGGGGGGAGTGGGACAGAAAGAGCCACCAAGAACCGGCAGTACGATTTGTTGCGGCCAAGAGTGGGCCAGAATGAGCCACCAAGATCCGGCAGTACGATTTGATGCGGCCAAGAGTGGCCCAGAAAGAGCCACCAAGACCCGGCAGTACGATTTGTTACGGCCAAGAGTGGGCCAGAAAGAGCCACCAAGACCCGGCAGTACGATTTGTTACGGCCAAGAGTGGGCCAGAAAGAGCCACCCAAACCCCGGCAGTACGATTTGTTACGGACAAGAGTGGGACAGAAAGAACCACCAAGAACCGAACCCTCAAGAGCAGGATAAATAGAAATTGTATTTGCCACACCGTTGGGAAGCACCAAGATGCCAGCAAAAAGTGCAGAACAAAAACACACCATTTTGTTAACCCTTGTTGTTGTGCTCAACATCCTTGAAACAAGAAGTCAAGAACCAGTGCAGAAAAAAAGCCCCATTGTGTTAGTCCTAGTTGTCGTGCTCAACATTCTTAAAACAAGAAGCCAAGAACCAGTGCAGAAAAAAAGCCCCATTTTGTTAGTCCTCGTTGTCGTGCTCAACATCCTTAAAACAAGAAGCCAAGAACCAGTGCAGAGAAAAAAAACCATTTTGTTAGTCCTGGTTGTCGTGCTCAACATCCTTGAAACAAGAAGCCAACAACCGGCCCCTTCCCCCACCGGACCTCTCACGATTGACACCTGCTGTCAATCTGGCAAGGGAGTGTGACAGCCATCCGCCGGGAGGGTCCAGAGCTACTGACAATCCAAAGGGGCAAACGGCCATCAAGGGAGTGTGACAGCCATCCGCCCCCTTTCCACCAAGCTCCACCCAGATTGCCACCAGCTGACAATCTGAAGCCCTGAAGATTGCCACCTGCTGACAATCCAAAGGAGCAACCGGCCAGCAAGGGAGTGTGACAGCCATCCGCCCCCTTTCCACCAACCCCCACCACGATTGCCACCTATTGGCAATCTATACCCCCTTAAGATTGCCACCTGCTGACAATCCAAAGGGGCAACCGGCCAGCAAGGGAGTGTGACAGCCATCCGCCCCCTTTCCACCAACCCCCACCAGGATTGCCACCTCTTGGCAATCTGTACCCCCTTAAGATTGCCACCTGTTGGCAATCTGTACCCCCTAAGATTGCCACCTGCTGACAATCTAGATCCCCTGTGATTGCCACTTCTTGGCAATCTGTACCCCCTTAAGATTGCCACCTGTTGGCAATCTGTACCCCCTAAGATTGCCACCTGCTGACAATCTAGATCCCCTGTGATTGCCACCTGTTGGCAATCTGTACCCCGCTACGATTGCCGCCTTCTGACAATCTAGACCCCCTAAGATTGCCACCGTTTTGGGGCCTGGAGATTGTCACTCGGGGCCTGGCGATTGTCACTTTGGGGCCTGGAGATTGTCACCTGGGGCCTGGCGATTGTCACTTTGGGGCCTGGAGATTGTCACTCGGGGCCTGGCGATTGTCACTTTGGGGCCTGGAGATTGTCACCTGGGGCCTGGCGATTGTCACTTTGGGGCCTGGAGATTGTCACTTTGGGGCCTGGAGATTGTCACTTTGGCGTTGTGGGTGGCCTGGTTGAAAGTTTTTGCAGGTTTTGAGAGGTTTTTAAAGGCTCAGAGTGGTTTTAAAACGTTCTAAGTGGCTTCCGAAGTTATTTCAAAGGGCTTTAAGCAGTCTTGCAGCCGGGCAAAATTGACACCCACCGTCAATCTACGACCGCCCGGGGACCAGGATTTCCCCGACCCGCGCGCGTACACACAATGCGCTTTTGGACCCTCCGCTCGCCCCCTAAGGGGACATCCTTGCTGTCTTTTGGAATCTAGTAATGGCGTTGAACTACAGCGACTGCTGTACGCGCCAGTTCACTAGCGAATCGGCCTCCAAATACCTACAAAGAGCCGAGGTGCCTTCCTTGAGCATTCCAAAAGTAGGCCACGGTCATACTTTGGGGATGTGTGCCACGGACGCGCTTTGCGCGAGGATCGGTTTGTTTTCCTCAGTGCCAAGGGCCAAGGGAGCTTCCCATTGAGCCTGTCAACGGGAACGCGTGTACTCGCTCGCGGGTGCGCGTTACTACCGGGGATCCGATCTATCTCCAATCGGTGAACACATATGGGCGAAGGATGTTTCAATCCGACCAGAAACATCGGGGAAGCAGGGAGCGTGTGCTGCGGGACATTCTCTTATGAGGCGCCTAAAATAAGGCCATCCCAGTACTAAGTACGCTGGGGGGTGCCTTCGAAGACCTTCACACTCTCATACTTCCCACGCATGCATTCAGTGAACATGTCCAAGCCAAGGACTGAGTTTTGGTGCAAGCGACTCGGCTGCAATTAAACACGTGCATGTCCACGGCCATCATCAACATATATGTTAACTCAACATGTGCTCGCCCAGGCATTGCTCTGGTGGTCGCAACTCGGCTGCAATCAAACATGTCCACGTCTAGAGCGTGCTTGCGTCATGCTTGCGTCATGCTTGCCTCAATTCCCCTGCCGAAGCCAAGGCGCGGTCAGATGAGGCGAGAGCCGCCTCCAGACTGCATCTAGAATCTAGACGCAAACCTCGAGTCCGCACAAGCCTTTCAGTGAGTTTTGAAGGGTTAGTCTGGCAGAATTGCTTCGCTTATTGGGGCGGTAGGAAGGAAAACCTCTTGCAGAATTGTTTCGCTTATTGGGGCGTTAGGAGGGAAAACCTCTTGCAGAATTGTTTCGCTTATTGGGGCGCTAGTAAAGAAAATCTCTGGCAGAATTGTTTCGCTTATTGGGGCGTTAGTAACCAAATTCTCTGGCAGAATTGTTTCGCTTATTGGGGCTTCAGGAATGAAAACCTCTTGCAGAATTGTTTCGCTTATTGGGGCGTTAGACGAAAAAACCTCTTGCAGAATTGTTTCGCTTATTGGGGCGTTATAAGGAAAACCTCTTGGGCCATCCCAGGCTAAGTATGCTGGGGGGTGCCTTCAAAGACCTTCACACTTCATCATACCATAATATTTTCACACACACGCTTTCATTCAGCACGTCCCAGCCAAGGTATGCCACCTTGGAATGCAACTTGGCTGCAATCAGACACGTACATGTCCACGTCAGCTTCGCATCCCGCCCTTTTTGTGCCGCTGCCGAGGCACTACCAGAGGGACGGCAATGAGAAACGGCCACTAAGCTGCAATTGCACGCATGCAAGCTCGCAGTTTCCTTTCCATGTCGTACGTCAGGTCCGCTCCAAACCAAGCTGCCAGCCAAGACCTAAGGAAGATACATCCGCGATGAGAGCCCCTGCAGATGCAAGATGAGCCTCCTATATCACTGGTAAGGGGTGCCTTCAAAGACCTTCACGCTTCATCATACCATCATACTTTCCCGAACATGCATTGATTCATCACGTCACAGCCAAGGTATACCACCTTGGAATGCAATTTGGCTGCAATCAGACTTCATGTACATGTCCGCAGCCAAGGTACAGCTTTGGTCGCATCTTGACAGCAACTAGACAATGCCATATTTGCTTTATTTTTACGTTGATTCCCTTCCAATGCCAAGGTACAACTACGCGAGGACCTCCGGAGTCCAGTTGAAAAGCCCGCCCACCACCTGACAATCTGTATCCTCGTCCATTTTACGAAGGAAATCGGCTTGGAGAGCTTGCGAATCACTTGACAATCCTCACCACCGTCCAGTTTATGAAGGAAAGAGGCTTGGGAGCCCGCGAACCACCTGGCAATCTTTATTCCCGTCCATTTTATGAAGGAAATCCATTTGGCAAGCTCCCTCTTTGTTCCAGGTAGAGACATACCGTATTTCAGCCGAAATACAGCTGGGGATGTTTCACAAGGAAGGCAACAACCGCAGGTGTGAAAACATGCTCGGCCCGAGCATCGTTCACGAGTATTTCTAGGTGTGAAGGTCGAAGCATGTAGCTTCCAGTCTTGCAGATGCTGCTTGAGCATTGCATCCTGTGTTCCGCAGCAGTATCTTGCAGCTTCAAAGTTCGCATGTCCTTTCCTTCAGAGCACCCACTAACTAGATGGAGGGCCGCCGTCTGGAGTGGAGCCGGCGTCTGCAAGGCGGTCCTGGCTCGTGGTCATTGATTGACTCGGACGGTGCGGCCTTTACCACTGAAGCAGCTCCTCGATGGCATCTGCTCTTCTTTTCCACCGATTACGTGGAGAGACTGCGGTGCCGATTCGTCCAGTGGCATCCAGCAGATGCCCAGGTTGCTGTGTTCGAGGCTGAGGAGCTGGACTATGATACTTGGATCAGTTATCCTGCCGGAAAGGTCTACGTCCGCGAAGTGCCCTCACCCTTGGTCGTCACCTGCAGCTTAACACCCGTCCCGCAAAATGCTGTTGACATGGTGTTCACCACGGTGGCCGGCGAAGAGCTGCTGCGAATCGCCGGCATGTCGAACCCTTTGCCGGAGCTGGAAGAGCTTGCTACATCCGCTGCCCTAGCAGCGGCAGCCCAGGGCCGCCTGCGGAGCCGCAACCAAGCAGTGCGCACGACGTTAGACGGGCCACTGATCACGGAAGTCCTTGCCCATAACACGGGAGGCATGCTGACAGCACAGAGCTAGGAAAGAGTCGTTCGTTTCACACAACCTCTGCCGTGCGCCGGCCGCGAAGGAGCACCGCGCCTTGCAGCCACAGCAGCAGAAGCGAAAAAGGAGAGTCGGCTGCAAGCAGCAAGCCAACGACGCTGACATCGTGCCTGCAGCGAGAGCACACCAACCTTAACCTGGCACCGCAGCCCAATTCGTGCTCGAGCCTCAAAAGCAGAGATCCGCTTCCTGAAGAACCATCTAGGCCGAAGCTGCTTCCGACAGTAAGAGAGAAAGAGCAGGCACGGTTCGCTCCCCCGCCCGTGCAGGTGAAGCCATCATGCAGCCCGAAAGCAGCCGACGGTGGGCCGACATGACAGCCGACGACGATCAGGCGGGATCGCATGCGACACGCGCAGACGGCCCGACCCCGCCTGAAACCTCAACGGCCTCAGCGCACCGAACCACGGGGCGACCGGCTGGGAGTTCGAAGCGTTCAAGAAGGACTACCTGGCGAGGAGATGCAGCCTGACACTTCTGACGCCCGTGCATGCCCCAGAGCCTGCGAAGAGAGAACCCGTGTACACACGCGTGTATGTCGCGCAACTGCGCACCGAACCCACCGGCCGAGGGCGGAACAATCAAGATCGACGAGGTGCGCTGACACCTCGTGCCGTCGCCCTCAGAAATCAGGAGAGCACACGGGCATGCACGCACGAGGCCTGGAAAACCTCCCCGACAACCGCACCTCGACGGGACACGACCCCGCCCTCCGGCGCGAAGCCAAGAACACCCCGACGGAAGAAGGCATCACGGCCGGAATGCAAGTAAGGACTGGTGCCACGAGAAAAGACATAGAAAAAAGAAAGCAAGCCGTACGCGGCATCGTGACCTGCAGGCCCCCAAAAAGCCACTGCCGCGCCAGCCACGATGGACGGCCGACGACGAGAGAGCCCTGGATCGAGCTTTCCAGCGAGCAGAGGCACCGGAGAGAAGCTACACCCAAAAGGCGCACAACACCTCCCGGCAAGCGTCTAGACCCACTGTGTGCACAGGCCGACAGAGCCGCCGAGGCAACACCGCCAAGAAACGAAGCCGGGGAAGCGGCAAAGCTCGCAAGGAATGCCGCTGAACCATCTCACGAAGAACCGGCCGCGCGACGAGGGGGGGCCGAGACGGACTCCGACCACGACACGGAGCCCGGACCCAGCGTCGAGGCCGGCGTTTTCCCTCGAGCATCCACTGTCAAGAGCGCTCTTTAGGCAAGCAGACAATGCACACGAGAGGAGCACTTTCGGGGCATGCTGGCCATCAAGAAGATGTCAGGCGACGGCAACTGCCTCTTCCACGCGCTCGGAGAGAACACCGGCGAGAGCGGGGCATGCCTCCGAGCCCTAATCATCCAGTACCTCAGAGAGAACGCAGAAGCCGAAGAAGACGAAGAGAAAGTGCAGGCCTGGCTACAGGAAAGCCAATACCTCCAAAGCGATCCGGGTCACTGGGGCGGCGACACGGCCATCATCGCTTTCACCCGCATGAGGCAGCAGGGAGTCCTTTTGCACTGGCGGACGCCAAACGGCGACATCCTCACGAGCGAGCGCACGCACTCGGACGTGGACGAAGCAGCCCAACGCGGGCCGCACGCAGCACCGAACGCCACGGAAGTGATCCATCTCTGGTACAACGGCAGGGACCACTACGACCTGCTGGTGCCCATAGACCGAGCACCGCCAACCCCATTCCGACACACATTTTTGCTTCAGCACGGAAGATGCTAAGAGACGTGCTAACTTGAAAATCTGCACAGAACCCCATTCCGACACACATTTTTGCTTCAGCACGGCAGATGCTAAGAGACGTGCTAACTTGAAAATGTGCACAGAACCCCATTCCGACACACATTTTTGCTTCAGCACGGAAGATGCTAAGAGACGTGCTAACGTGAAAATGTGCTCAGAACCCCATTCCGACACACATTTTTGCTTCAGCACGGAAGATGCTAAGAGACGTGCTAACTTGAAAATGTGCACAGAACCCCATCCCGACACACATTTTGCTTAAGCACGGAAGATGCTAAGAGACGTGCTAACTTGAAAATGTGCACAGAACCCCATTCCGACACACATTTTTGCTTAAGCACGGAAGATCGCTACGAGGAAGATGCTAACTTGAAAATGTGCACAAGAACCACATTCGACACACATTTTTGCTCTTAAGCCGGAAGAAGATGATAGAGACCCCCACCCACCCCCCCACCCACACCCACACCCCTGTTATGAAACAAGGCCTCCAAGCTCCAGACAATCCAGGACCACAGCGTATGCAAGGTACCTTCAGTAGTGACACTCTTCGGAAAAGAGAAGATCCAAAGGTGGTCCTGCATCCCGGCTTGGCTAGACAGCAATCCACGGAAGGAGCATGTCACCAGGGAGTCGTTGTTTTGGAAAGCTGCTCCATCGCTGTGGAAAAGCAAAGGGATGCATTTTTCCTTCCAGTTCTTGCGGAACATAGGATGATTTTGCAATCGAGGGTCCTGGTCTGGTCTCGCCTTAGACCAGAAACTCTTGATGTTCTCCGGGGTACCGAAAATGGACTGGAATATCAAAGGCTGGCCTTCCAGAAACCCACCCCACCCTCCCACCCCCCCCTACCCTCCCCACCCTCACCCCCCCTACCCCCGCCCTTGAACCCCCCGCTAGCCCACCGCACTTCCTACCCCCCTCTAAGCCTCCCCAACCCCCAACCTTCTTCATCCCCTACCCTATAGCCTCCCAACCCCAAATCCACCAAAAAACCGCCACAATTCAGGTTCGACCTTTAACGAGGGTTTAGGACGCTGTGCGCTCCTCCCGTTCGACCTATTATGGTTCGACCTGAATGCACCTTCACCCTGAGGCAACAGCCGGGAGCCCCACCCAAATCCAAGCTCCAGACCCAAAATCCAAGCCCCAGGCCCCAAATCCAGGCTCCAGACCCGCCCAGTCCCGAATCCAGGCTCCAGACCCCAAATCCAGGCCCAGTCCCAGCCCAATTCCCCTTCAAACTCCCTGTCACCGGCCAACCTGACCAACTCGACAACCAAACTCAAAACACGGATCAAAAAACAAAACTCTCTGTCACCGTCTGTCACCGGCCAACCTATCCAATTGGACAACAAGAAAGAACGGTTGGCCGGTGTCCAAACGCGAGTTTTTCCACCGGCCAACCGGGCCCTTTCGTTACAAGAAGAGGAGGGGCGGCCCGGTGCGAGGAGTTTCCGCACCCCAAACCCTAAATAATGTCAATAAACCCTAAACCCTAAATTTTAGACGGCCAGAGGCCGAAGATGCGCCAGCGCAGGTTCTGGTTTGATGCCCAGCAGGTACGCAGGATTTAAGGCAAGCAACCGTAAGGTTTAGGGTTCATCGTTTGGATTCATCACTTCCATTTACTTAAACCCTTTTTCGGGGGCTCATCACTTCCATTTACTTAAACCTCCTTCGGGGGCTCATCACTTCCATTTACTTAAAACCCTCCTTGATGGGTTCATCACATCAATTTATTTAAACTCTTCTTCGGGGGTTCATCACTTCAATTTACTTAAATTCCGCTTCGGGGTTCATCATTTCATATACTTAAACCCTTTTTCGGGGTTCATCACGTCATGTACTTGACCCCCCCGAGGGTTTAAGTGAATTGAAGGGTTTGACCCCCGCGAGGGTTTAAGTGGATTGAAGGGTTCAACCCCCCGCGCGGGTTTAAGTACATTGAACTGACCCAAGCAACCTACTGAAGGCCGACCCCCCACCGCAGCGAATGGGGTCGGCCGCAGCAGGCGGACCGGAAGGCGCCTGCCGGACCGAAGGCGATGGCTGAAAAGCGAGCCGTAGGTCCTGGACCTCAGGTCCACGCGGCTCCAGTGAATAGGCCGCTACTGTCAGCCTATATAATAATAACCCTAAACCTTGGTGCAAACCGGCCGGGCACGCTTGAAATCCTCCAACCTTAAATTAAGGACCTGTCGGCCACAATTAAGGATTGAGACTTCAAATTAATGACGAGGCTTTAAAACTGAGGATTGGAGCCGAAAATGAAGGACTGGGGCTGCAAAATTCAGGCTTGGAACCTAAAATTGCGGACCGGTGCTCCAAAATTTTGGATTGGGAGCTCAAATTAAGGACCGGCCCCAAGACCCGGAAGTACTATCTGCTACGGCCAAGAGTGGGCCAGAAAGAGCCACCAAGACCCGGCAGTACGATTTGTTACGGACAAGAGTGGGACAGAAAGAGCCACCAAGAACCGGCAGTACGATTTGTTGCGGCCAAGAGTGGGCCAGAAAGAGCCACCAAGACCCGGCAGTACGATTTGATACGGCCAAGAGTGGGCCAGAAAGAGCCACCAAGACCCGGCAGTACGATTTGATGCGGCCAAGAGTGGGCCAGAAAGAGCCACCAAGACCCGGCAGTACGATTTGTTGCGGCCAAGAGTGGGCCAGAAAGAGCCACCAAGACCCGGCAGTACGATTTGTTACGGCCAAGAGTGGGCCAGAAAGAGCCACCAAGACCCGGCAGTACGATTTGTTACGGACAAGAGTGGGACAGAACGAGCCACCAAGAACGGCAGTAGATTTGTGGGCCAAGAGTGGGCCCGAATGGCCACCAAGATCCGGCAGTTACGATTGATTGCGGACCAAGCTGGGCAGAACGAGCCCCCAAGCACCCGGGCGGTACGATTGGGTACGGCCAAGAGTGGGCCAGAAGGAGCCACCAGATCGGCAGTACGATTGACGCGGCAAAAGTGGGCCAGAAAGAGCCACCAAGACCCGGCAGTACGATTTGTTACGGCCAAGAGTGGGCCAGAAGGAGCCACCAAGATCCGGCAGTACGATTTGATGCGGCCAAGAGTGGGCCAGAAAGAGCCACCAAGACCAGAAATTGTATTTGTCACACCGTTGGGAAGCACCAAGATGCCAGCAAACAGTGCAGAACAAAAACACACCATTTTGTTAACCCTTGTTGTTGTGCTCAACATCCTTGAAACAAGAAGTCAAGAACCAGTGCAGAAAAAAAGCCCCATTGTGTTAGTCCTAGTTGTCGTGCTCAACATTCTTAAAACAAGAAGCCAAGAACCAGTGCAGAAAAAAAGCCACATTTTGTTAGTCCTCGTTGTCGTGCTCAACATCCTTAAAACAAGAAGCCAAGAACCAGTGCAGAAAAAAAGCCCCATTTTGTTAGTCCTGGTTGTCGTGCTCAACAACCTTGAAACAAGAAGCCAACAACCGGCCCCTTCCCCCACCGGACCTCTCACGATTGACACCTGCTGTCAATCTGGCAAGGGAGTGTGACAGCCATCCGCCGGGAGGGTCCAGAGCTACTGACAATCCAAAGGGGCAAACGGCCAGCAAGGGAGTGTGACAGCCATCCGCCCCATTTCCACCAAGCTCCACCCAGATTGCCACCAGCTGACAATCTGAAGCCCTGAAGATTGCCACCTGCTGACAATCCAAAGGGGCAACCGGCCAGCAAGG
>CAJNDT010002996.1:0-26320 GCA_905221615.1 Symbiodinium sp. CCMP2592 | reverse complement strand
CTGCTACTACTACTACTACTCCTACTCCTACTATCACTACTACTACTACTACTACAACTACTACTACTACTACTACTACTACTACTACTACTACTACTACTACTACTACTACTACTACTACTACTACGCTTCAGATCGCGGCTTTTTCGCTACAGTTCGCGGCTTTTTCGCTACAGTTCGCGGCTTTGGCTCCAGTTCGCGGCTGTCGCGTCACTTCGCGGCTTTTTCGCTTCAGTTCGCGGCTTTCGCTTCAGTTCGCGGCTTTCGCTTCTTTTCGCGGTTTGTTTCGCTCCACTTCGCGGCTTTTTCGCTTCAGTTCGCGGCTTTCGCTTCAGTTCGCGGCTTTTTCGCTCCAGTTCGCGGCTTTCGCTCCAGTTCGCGGCTTGTTCTCTTCAGTTCGCGGCTGTTTCGCTTCAGTTGGAGGCTTTCGCTGCATTTTTTTTGGTTCGTCCTGTCCCGTTCTGTCGCTTGCTTTCGGCCGGTCCTCGAACTAGGCCGGGGAAGCTGGGGCTGGGAGGGTTCTACAAATCGCGGCTGTTCGCGCCAAATCGCGGCTATTTCGCGCCAAATCGCGGCTGCGCTTTGGTGCATTTTGTGTTGTTTTTCGTTTTTTTGGATTTGGTTTTGCATTTTTTTTTTTCGTCCGTGAGCCGTGTGTTTTCCTAACTTTCTTCGGTGCTCCTTCGGATTTCTGGCGGCGGCGGCGGCGAGCTGCTTCGATCCTACGTACATCGCGTTATTTCGCGGCGTCGACCTCTTGAATCTGGGACGACGGTGCAAAATCCAACTCCCTGGGGCGCTCGATCCATTCGTGGCTTTTCTCGGGATTGCGATTATTGTTGCTACTATTATACGACTAGATATAAGCTTTATAGGAGTATAGTACTACAGTACTAGAGTACTAGTACTACGACGAATACTATTACCAGTACTACTAGTACTACTGTAGTACTACAACAACAACTACTAACACTTCTACTACTATTGCTACTAGTACTACTACTGCTGCTGCCACTACTACTACTACTACTCCTCCTACCACTACGACCTACTACTATACTACCACTACTACTACTACTACTACTACTACTACTACTACTCCTACTACTCCTACTACTCCTACTACTCCTACTACTCCTACTACTCCTACTACTCCTACTACTCCTACTACTACTACTAGTACTACTAGTACTACTAGTACTACTAGTACTACTAGTACTACTACTAACTACTACTAACTACTACGAACTACTGCTATTTTTTCAATTGAACGCTGCGCGAGCGTGCTCTGCGCTTTGCGGGCGCCTTTGGTCTCATGCACTCGTGAAACTGCTTCTAGCATGCATCGCTCAGGTCTCTCTAATCAGCTCGAAATTGACATACTTCTGCAACTGCTACTGCTACAAAAAGCTTCCTTCTCCGACACCTTGGTGTGAACAGACGCGTCCATCTGTGCACCTGTCTCAACAATTAGGCCGTACCTCAGACGAAGCCGCCACCTGGAGTATCCGTCTCGTGGCGTCCCACACGGATTACTCACGTTGAAGACAGAAGGCCGTAAGGGTCATGTGCTGATGACCGCTGGTACCTGGAGCAACTTCGGTGCCGTGAGTCTTTGGGCAGCTATGATGCGGGCAATTCGCTGAAGCGAAGTGCTGTTTTAAGCGAGGCTAGCACGCGATTCACATTCTTCCGAAGAGATGTGCTAGGCGTCGGAAGAGTGCCGAATTCCCTGAGTCTGTGACATAAGGGATCATAGAGTCTGTGACATATTACCGCCCTCACTGATCATGACCTTTTGGCCACTGCTGAGAGTATCCATGCCAGGACCACTGCTGCCACCAGTCCCAGTCGTCGTCCTGAGATGAGCGTGCCTGTCTGGCCCACTGGGACGAGGAGGATGAGGAGGGGCCATCGCGCTGCCGCTTGCCCTCTGTGTCAGCCTCCTGCATCTGTGGGCGCTTGTTAGGGGCAGCAGCAGCCAGTTTGGCCATGCGCTTGTCCTCTTCGTTCCCCTTGTCATGTTGTATCCGCATCTTCATGATGGAGTAGGCATTTTTGTCGGGTTTGACCCGGAAGACACGAGCTGGGAGTCCAGCTGATTTGGCCGTCTCATTGTAGACTGCCACTATGGTGGTGGCGATCATATTGAACTCGACCCACGAGGGGAAGTGCTGCCGAAAAGCCTTTTCGTCCCACATCTTGTTAAAGCAGGCATGGATAAGGCCATGCACTTTTGTTGGTGCGTCCAGCTCACGGTAGGCGTCACCCGCGCCTGTGGCGATGGTGACCTTCCCATCGCTTGTGAGGACCCGCCTCACCGACATGGCGGTGTCCCATGTGAGGCCAGTTTGCGTCCTTACGGACTTGATGGCAGAGAACAGCGGCGGAACTTCTCGGAGTGCTTCCATCCTGGTAGACCAAAGGGTCTGTTGTTCCTGGTTGGTGAGGCCGCCAAGAATGACCGGAGCCACCAGGATGTTGATGGAAGCTAAGGCCCGAATCCAGTCCTGATGGGATTGGGAGCTCAGCAGCTGAGCCAGCTCCTGCCGCGTGTAACGTACTGTCAGCCGTGGAGCCGGCTGTGGGACATAGCCGACGAGTTCCGCATTGGATTCCGGAGGCTCATATGCTGACGGGGGGCGGGAAGAGGGAGGAGGGGGCGTGTGGGAGCGCAGGGCGGCCTGGGTGGCGGGGGTTTGAGGAGAGACGGACTTGGGGGGGTGCGGAAGGATCGGGGGAACCGGAATTGCCGGAGGGGGGGCTGGTGCCGCCGATCGGAAGCGCCGGGGCCGCCTTTCAGCTGCTGAGGAAGTGAAAGGGCACGGGGGGGAGGGTGGCGGCTCAAAGCCGGCTGCTTTGTCTACACCTTTGGTCCTGGTACTGCTGGGGGGAAGAGGAATTTCCTGTGGGAGCTTGGGGGGAGGAGGAGGGGGGGGAGGGTGGGGGTCTGGCGTGGCACTGAGTGCTGGGTTGTGCTTCTGAGTGACAAAGTGGTTCTTAAGGCCGTGGCTAGTGCTGAATTGCACCTGCCTGTTGTGCTTGCGGCAGTGCAAGCAGCATAGCCACATGTCCCCCGAGACTTTCACTTGCGCTAATCCTCGAGGGATAAGCTCCAGCACATCCTGCTCTGTAAGGTCTTGATTGTAGTGGTGGGTTTCCCGGACCGTAGCCATGATCTCTGCAAAGGAGTTGTACTGGATACTGTCGGCCACATAGGCTTCAATATCCTCCTGAGTGGGAGGGGGGGGAGCCGATGAGGCGGTTGCCATGGTCTGTGACCTAGGTGGCTGTGGTGAGCTGTGCTCTTCAGGTCTGTCAGACTGGATTTCAAGGGAGATGTCAGGGAGTTGGCTCTGCAGCATGCGGTCTGTGCGTTCTTTGGTGGTTGGGTCTCCCTGAAATCCCTTCAGCCACTTCCAGCACCGGGTATATGCAACGGTCGTGTTGTTGGTAGTCACGAAGTAGTGGCCATCATTGTCGTACTTCTTGTTCTTCACTCGCTTGTCCCAGCGCTCCGAGAACAGGTAGATGGGGCCAAATTTGGTGGAAACATTCCATCCCGGCTGAGGAGAGTGACCAAGGTCGCGACCCAAGATCTGCCAAAGATATTTGCAGAAGGTCATGTATTCCAAGTTTGCCTTCGCTGTCATGACCTGACGGCTGAAGGCGTGCTGTATGGCTTCCCTCATCAAGGGGTGTCTGGGCTTGCCATAGATGATGCCTTGAAAAATATGATCGCCTTTGACTCCTATGGCCATGACCATGAACTCCTGTGGGAGTTGGCCAGGTGGGGAGGGTCTGTGACCCACTTCACCTGCCTTCTTTGAGTGAGCTGTGCTCCAATCTGCTGCGAGATGCACGAGTACCTGTTCCCAAGGTACCACGAAGCCACATTTGATGTCGACGTAGAGGCCGCCGTGCTGGTAGTGGTAGACGTAGCGGAACACGTCTGCTCGATGAGCAGGTTGGCTGAGGCGATCCAGCAGATTGGAGCCGTACTTTCCTGCGAGCTGCCGCAGGGTAGCCCGAAGAACATCATCATCACAGAATCTGCGGGTGAAGCCAGCAAACATTTTGGCCGCGACTTGGGCCGGTTCCGGCTTTTCGTCGTGAACGTAGGTCTGGAAGAGGAGGGCTGGGACAGGGGCGGCTTCCCATTCTGGGAGGTGTGTGAAGCGCATTCCCCAGGGGCCATGTCCGTATTGCATGGCTACCTCTGAAAGATCACGGACCGTTCGGCATTGTGACAGAGCCTGGGCAGCTAGCATTTCGACATGCATGTCCTGCTCGCGAGCGTTCCAACCAGCGACCACGAGGACAGGCAGGCCTGGGGTGTTGCGCATTTCCTCGATGGCTCTGGTTACAAGCGCCGGGATGACAATGTCCGCGACGTCGGGGCGGAAATGGAGATTCTTGGAGTTGTAGAGCCATTCTACCCCTCCTACACCAGGCATCTGGGCCAGGTCCATGATTTCCTGGTTGTGCAGGTTCTTGTCCGCAACTCCATATTGGACCCTGCCATCGATCAGGTAGTCATAATTGATTTGCTTCTCCGGGCGCAGGCTTCGGGACAGCGGAATGAAGCGAACGTTGATTTGTCCGTCGAGGTGGTTCTCCAAGATGGAGGCCACCGGCGGACTCTGCACTGCCGCTGTGAATTTGTGCGGCCCAAAGAGCCCAAATTGCCAGTGGAGGAGCTCCAAGATGGAGGGGACGCTGCCGGCAGAGATGTTGAGGGCGGCGCCTGGGCAGCTTAGGACCTGTCCAGTCAGCAGCGGGAACACTCCGTAAGTGTGTCCCCGCAGCATGTGCTGCAAGGTGCTATCGCTGAGCACCAGAAAAGGGCCCAGACTGGGAGGTTTGTCCATGGTCTCAGCTGTAGCTGATGGGCCAGAGTCTGTGACACGCGGCCAGGTGGTGAGCTGTGCTCTTCGCAAAAACGCAGTTTGTTACGAGAGGTAGCTTCTGCAAGGCGTGTCTGTAATGCATGTTGCGATACTCCTGCCGCTCTGTCCGGTAGCAACAGTTCGAACTGACAGCTGCGGTATACATGTAATGCTTTGCAGAGTCTCAAGACCAAGCACGAAGCTCAAGCAACGCAGGACGACTATAGGCAAAGAACACCAGCAGAGGGCACTCGGGCTGGAGAGCTGGTGCCGTGTGGTAGCTGAGACCTCAGATCGCAGGTAAGAGCAAACAAAGATGCAAGTAGCTGAGTGTTAGCATGCTGCAACGTCGATTTCTCTGGGCAGGGGGACCACTCGTCGCTGACTGTGACAAGTTGGGTGGCTGTGCCACACCTGATCGGAGGCTGTGCCACTTTCCTTGCGTGAGTCAGTGAACTGCCTATGGCCCGAATTGCTCAGAAAAGTCTGTAGTAGTGGTCGTAGAGAGCACTGGATTCCTCTGCTTCTCGGCTGATGGTTGCCGTTGGCCCGTCCGGGTTACGGGGGTTCCGGAACTTCTGCACCACTACCTGTTGGCTGTGCTGAATGTGGATGGTGAGCTCCTCGGACGCGAGGTGCCACTGGGGCGTGTCAAAGGACTGGACCATGACACGTAGGCCGAGAGACATAGCTGCCCTGGCAGTGCGGTGTGGACTTACAAAGAGCTTATGCTCCACCTGGGAGAGCACTGCTGCGCACCAGGATTTGCTAACCGACGCCAGTGAGAGGGCTGTCAGCAAGTCTGGCTGCGGTATCGCTAGTCTGACATGGACGCCCTGCTGGTCATAGTCAGTGTCTTCGTACCGTTGTGCAAAGACAGCTAGGCCTTTATGTAAACGGCGAAAGGCCCAGAGGCGTGCTTGGTCCTGGATCTCGTTCCGGAGCAGCAGTATGGGAACTATAGTCCAGGGAGGTCTGAATGCAGCGATTTCAGTTGCCAGCATGTCCCTGTCCAAACCGTAGTCCGAGTAGAAATCCACAACCACCACTGCAGGAATGATGAAGGAGAGAGCGCAGCGACATGATTCGGTGCAGAGAGGGGATGACATCCTCTATGGTTGGCAGGGCAGCTGAGAGCAACCTAGAAAAAAGCTGCGGAGAAACTTACTTAAAAGCGCAACAGTGAGCCGCAACGCTAAGGGGCAACGCTGATCGGGTTTGCCTTTTCCAAAGTGGAGAAGCCCGGCTCGTCGCATGGTCTGTGACCAATTGTCTGGAGGCTGTGCCCTTTGCCCTATAGAGGACGTCGCAAGACTGAGGTCGGAATGAAGTGCACCTGCTCATAGTGGACGCTGATGGCCTCTCTCGAAAGGGTGCCGGCTTGATCTGGCAGTACTTCAATGAAAACTCCTGCTCCTTGCTTCCGCAGTTGGATGTAGGCTCGCCACACTCCTATCCAGGGTTTGCCGTCGATGAGGCGGGCAGTAACGGAGTACCACGCACGGCAAACCGCCGCAAGCGGTATTGCTTGTAGCAGATTGAGATTGACGATGCCGAGCTGAGCATGCACTCCATTGTGGTCAATCCTGAGTGTGTCGCCGATAATGGAGTACTGCGAGAAGGGACCCGTACGAGCCCAACGTAGAAGTAGGTCACGTAGGCGATCCCGAGTGGCACGAGCTTCATCATGAAGAAGGTCCAGATCGTTCCAGTAGGAGACGGGATAGGGCGAGGCGTCGTAGGAGTCGAGTGTTAGTACCCCTGGGAGCAGGTATTTCATAGCTTGGCGCAGAGAGAGCTCGTCCATGGCAGTTATGGGACGCTGGGAGCTAGCTGACAGAGACTGGCAGGCAGCAGGGGACGTGCCGAGAGGTAGCTCAAGTCAAAGTGAGCGCACTACTAACTCTGGCTGGCGCGGAGGATTCCCAGTTTTCAAGCCGAGAGCAGAGGTGCTAGCTTCAAAAAGTTAGAAACCTTAATGGCTCAGTTAGGCCTGTTGCTCGGCCGTCGCACCAGCCAATGTTTCGGTGATCGGCCGTGGGCTGTGCCCTAATGCCAGCAGAGGTGCGCTGTGCGCTTCTGAGAGCTACGCTGTAGTCGTCACCTGCTGATCAGTCCTGGGGCGCGTGCGCATTCTGCAGGTCATCGTAGCTGTCAAAGAGGAGCGCATGCCAGGCATTGAAGCCCGAGGCTCGGTAGGCAGCGGCGGGAGCTGTGCGTGCCAGAGGTGAAGTGAGGGTCTCAACCGGCAGTCGAAACGCCATCGAGACCGGGAGGCAGAAGATATCCCGGCCTTCCCGAATCGACACTGAGCCTGTCTTGCGCAGGCGTGACATCGCCACCAAAAGTTCCACTGTATTGATGCGGGCTTGACCAGAGATCATGGCTGATATGAGGTCATGCCATACTCGGTTGACAGTGGCAAGTCGTCGAACCTGTTTTAGACGCGGCTGCGTGACCTCGTAGATAAGGTGCATGTCAGTCAGGTCCGGTGTGTCCGGCGTAGAGGGGGGGACGTAATTGATGGAGAGGGCCGGCCAGTGGTTGAAGCACTCTTGGAGAAGTTTCAGGAGACCTGTTCTGGCTGCTGTCGATCTGTCCATACGAAACGCGTCCTCGGTTGGGGTGTGGCCTGGTCCCGTGAGGCTGGACTGGCTGCTCGAGCCGTCGATGGCTGTGTGATCCAGGTCTATCAGCCGCAGGTAGAAGTCAAGGCTTAGAAGCATCGGCGTCAGGAAGTGGAAGATTCGCTGAACAAATGCGTCCTCCATCGTGGCAGGCTAGCGAATGGAGGCAGAGCCAAACTTGGGAGCCTAAAAGGACTGAAGAATGGCAGTGATTTGTTACTGCGATGCATAGAAGCACGTGTGCTTGAATTCCTGCTATAACTTTAACCGACAAGCAGAGATGGTCGGAGACTGTGTCTCAGCTCAGGAGGCTGTGCCATTCGAACTAATCATCTGCTGTGCCTAGCGGCAGACGAAAACCCAGCTCTGTCAGGCGCTGTTGCAGCGTTGGTGAGAAACGAGAGACGCCTCTTACCGTGTAGGCCGCCAAAACGACACGAGTATAGGTTTCCCATGGTAGAGTTGCATGCCACAGCTCATCCGCTCGAAAGAGAAGGCTGAGACCCCGTAGGTCAAAGCAACTTCCCCGGGTCATCCCCTGCTGGTGCGGGATCTCCTGGTAGTCGCAGCCGTCGGGGTCTTCGATCCATAGGCCGGCCTGGTCGCAAATCGAAATCGGGATGAGCAGAGTGCCCAAGGCAGCATTGCGAGCATCTTTGTGCGGTGGGGACTGCACATCCACTAAGATTTCAAGCGAAGTCCACTGGTGACTTGGATGACATGAGCACACGAATGCGTTGAAGAGACGAGTGACGTTGGGATGGGAGACCGTCTCCTTGAGCAGGCCAGGGAGAACTCGGCAGTAGGCACCAACCCGAAAGCGCTGGCCACGTGAAGAGCCAGCCGCACTGGGAGAGTGCTCCCATCTGTCGTGGGCCTCGAAAGGTAAGTGCTGCAGAACCTGGCGGACCGAGGACCAGATGGAGAGACAGCGAGAAGTGAGACAGTTGTTAGCTATCTGCTCTGCCTTTGGCACCATGTGTAGTAGTCCTCCGTGTGGGATGGGATTGACTAAGCAGCCTTCCTCCATCCCGGAGCAGGGCATGGTAGTCATGGACTCGAGATACTTCTCGAATTGCTGCCACTGTAGGGGTGGGAGAGCTTTGTATGCCCATGCCGTGATGTCATTTGATGGCCATGTTCCCGCTGCCGGCGGCAGGGACACGTGGGCCTCCGCACAGTACAACTTCAGCGCCGAAAGGGTGAGGTAGTCATCCATGTAGTCTGCGAAGACCCCGGCGGGAAAGGAAATGGCCCGGATGGGGCAGTCATCTTCGCCAGCCATGTGCGCCCGCGCAAGTGGGGAGCCAGTAGCTGAGATTAAGCTGAGCTCAAGCAAGCGGAAGCTGAAAAGTGCAGACAACTGCGCTCAAACAGATGCACAGGTGTTTTCTCGGGCTGAGGCCAGTGCTGTAGGCAGTAGGCGTTGGAACAGAGTCTGTGACTCAGGCTGATGTGGACTGTGTCCTCTTCCCGCGACAAATTGGTTACAGTAACCGCGTGGCGGAGGCTGTGCCATATGCCGCTGAGTGGACTGTGTCCTGCGATTGAAGCCTAGTCCATTTCCGCCCAAATGCCCTGCAGCTCAGTAGCCGGTGTCGAGGGCGCTGGCTCGTTCGAGCTGGCAGCCGGAGGAGGTGGTGGAGGTGGAGGGTGCTCGAGAGCATTCTCCAGCATGAGGTAGCCATCCTGGTTGCTGTACTTTTGGTACGGCAGGACCTCCGTGTACATGGTCCGGATGTGGCTGCCCATGGTCCTGAGCCTGCAAGATAGGAAGAACCTAGCGTAAGCAGCAGATTCCTCCCAGCTTCCGGAGTCCAGAGAAGCCCGTTTGGGATCTTCTGGCCCGAAGAGCCCGGATGCATTGGATTTTTGCTGCCTGGAGTAGGAGAAAACGGCGGTGGCCAGTCGGACGTTGCCGGCTTCATCATACAAGCCGGCTTGCACGGTGATCGAGGGATCGATGGCAGTCTCGTACCAGCTTCCTCCGGGAAAGGCAGATTCTGGCCATTTGGGTGGAGTGAGGCCAGCGAGATTCTCCCATTCTGCCAGCTCGACGCGAAGGTGCTTGGGGAGTTTCGGGGGCATCGGGAAACCCGATGCAGTGTCGCGCCAGCACTTGTTGCCCACGACTTCGACGGAGATCGTCTTGCTGAGCCTGTAGTAGTCGCCTCTGACGGTCCTGGTGGGTCGCTCCATGAGTTCGTGAGGAGGACGATGAAGCATTCCTCCCTGGCCAAGGGCTCCATAGCCCAAGCTGAGAGGATAAACACTTTCCCCCGCGGTGCCGCCGAAATCGATCAGGACATAGGTGGGAGGGTCGTAACGCACCATGATGTTGCCCATGTGGATGTCCGCGTGAACCAGTTGGCTGGAATGCACTGCGTTGAGGGCAGACCGGATGTCAGCGACGAGATTGACGACATGGTCCGTCGTCATGGAGGGGATATGAGCAGGGTACAGACGTGGCAGTAATAGCGTTGGGCCCTGCTGCCAGAAAGCCTCGATGATGGTGTTGATGGGCGGGAATCTCGATAATCTGCTAAACTCTCTTCTGGCCATGTACTCTTCCTGAGGCCTCGTAACTTTCTTGAGCACAAAGTTTGCAGCACTGGAATTGAAGACCGCGCTGGCGTATCCCTTTGCGATCTTCACGCCTAAGAGCTCTGGTGAGATGGCGGAAGTCACTTGGGGGTCAACCGGTCGTCGAAGTCCAGGCATATGGCTCCGACCAAGAGCCTCATGCACTCCATCAGAATATGGAGCTCGATCCATCTCAGCGTGAGTGGGAGATATCGTCTGTGACGAATCCGTGCTGCACTGTGTGCTACCTGCCACTGGTAGCTTGAGCCCTGTGACCTAGTTGCAAAGCAGTTGAGTGCAAGAGCAGGAACTAAAGAAAAACGCATGGCAATGAGTTTTGCTCGCTGGTAGCCGGCTCCGCCGACTGTGCCTAGTTCTCGGAAGAGCTTACGTAGCGTCCTGTTCTGGAGCCGCGTCAGTTCGTCGATGTTTAGGAGCTGGCGGTGTTGGGGGTCGGGCCTTGCCAGAGGGCAAAGTGCATCGTTCGGCAGTCTGAGAGCTGGTAGAAGACGCCGAGCAAGGGTCTGTATAGAGTTGCGAGGCCTTGCGCTTGAGAATCTCGTCCAGCTGATGTACCAGATTCAGGAAATGCGGGACTTGGTCAGGGCCCGGTAGGTCCGCAAACCGTGTGAGATCCATAGTGCTAAGGGCTCGAGCCAGGCTGGCGCGCTCAGGAGATCAAGTGGAACGAAGTGATCTGCTCACGACAGGCTCCCTGCGTTTTGATGCGCAGCTGGAACTTTGTTGAAAGAATCAGCAGCCTTGCTAGTCACGCTGTACGTGAGTGAAGAGTGCAAGACGGATCAGAACATCAGCTGTGCTGAGGAAGTTAGTGCACTGTGTGCTTCCACTAGGCCAAGCTCACGGACGGCCTCGAGCCTTGCGGGCCAGTCCTCCCGGCGCCTTGCGACCCAGGCGTTCAAAGCCATCATGGGAGTCAAAGAGGGAGGCGAGGAGGGAGAGGTAGGGCATGAGGTCAGAGTAGATGGCTACCCTGAAGTCGAGGATAACGTGCGTCTTGAGCTTGTTCGGCTTGGCAGAGCAGTGCACTATTTCCTGTGCCAGCTTGGTCTTGTCGGTAGTGATGTTGATCATGGAGTCCACCACCTTCAGGAGCTTGCCGTACTCCGTCTTGTCCACGTGTTCTGGAGGGTTGCCCTTGGTCAGTTCGTGGAGGAGAACTAGGGAGACCGCATTCGAGCATGATCCCTCGGGGTGAGGTTCTCCTTGGCGCAGCTTCTTCAAACCTCCTTGCCAGGATTTCACAGACGCAACTAATGCCTTCGAAAGCTGATGGTCTTGAGGTAGTTTGTAAACCAGTGATAGCTGGTGTTGCAGCAGGCTCATTTGGTCGTCGTGCACAAGGAAGGCTTTGGTGAGCTCTTCCGGGCTCAGCGCCTGGATGGCACCAGATTGCGCCCGAGGCTGGGTGCCTTGCCCAAACCCTTGGATCGCACCAGGTCCTTTCTGCCTCGGGACTGATTTGCGGCGAGGCTGGTCTTGCTGCCTCGGCAGGGCAGCGGCCTTGGCCGCAGGCGAGAGTGACTCGAGTGGAGGCTCTTCAGAAAAATCCATTCCCGATGCGTCCTCATTGTCTGTACCGTTTCTGGAGCGTTTGTGCTCCGGACTCTTGACGGCGACAGGGGAAGCGGTCATGCCGGCCGTGTAGTCGGAGCGGAAGCTATACAAAAAGAGGGCGAGCTGATTGAGAGGAAAAAGTATTGCGGTATGTGCATATCCGCGTGCGCGCATGACGCACTTGGCCTTGACGTGAGGTGGCCTATGCCAACTTTCAATTGACTATAGGCTTCTCACGCACGGGCGCCCTGCAGTGCCCTTGAGGACGAAGCTGGGCCGGAATGCATCACCTAGCGATGATGCTAGCGAATTCGTTGCAAGAAAAGCATGTAGACATTCCTGGAGATGGACAGGTTCAAGGCCGCTGAGGCCTTTTCCGGAAACCTGTAGTCGTCGGAGATCCAAACCTGAGAGGCGGTATCCGCTGGGTCCTCTGGCCAAAAAGCGCGGTAGTGCCCAGAAGAAAGGGAGTCCCCAAAATGGGCAACTCCTGCTATGACCTGATAGTGACGCTGAGTGCGAGCATCACTTGAGGTCCATACAGGCACCGTGGTGCGGCCTGACCAAAGACACGGCTGAGTGTTCTTGACTCCATCCTGCCAGCGGCAAATCACAATTGCTAGGAGTTCAGGTGACCAAACTAGCGCTCGGGAGAAGATCTGGGACTCCCACAGCCGTAAGCAAGTCGAGAGTGACAGAGGGCCAGGCGGGAGAGGAAGAAGGAGTGGGCTGACTCCCACATCTGAATCCTCAACCTCGCCATCTGTTCGACCCTGCCACTGGGTTTGTTGAAGGGAGCCGAAAGGCTTAGACTGCATATGCAGAAGCAGCTCTGAGACATCATGCTGTCTGCCGTCAAGTCGCCAGCCTGAGATGGCATGGCGAAATTCAAACAAGCCGAACAGGTTCAGTAATCTGGGGGCTCGCTCGTCGCCTAGATGGGATAGGACGGACTGGAAAGCACCTAGGTCATACCCAAAGCTCGAGATCTGGTGCAAAGCCTGGAATAGGGCATTGGCGTAACACGAGTTGGACGTGTTAGTCAGAGCGCGTTTGTGCACTCCTTCGGGTCTAATTTCCGCTTGTCCTGAGGACTGCGGATCAGACGCCTGCTTGTCTGCCGGGGTGTGACGAGCTGTGCTCGACTGATTGGAGGCTGTGCCATTCGACCGTGGCTTAAAGAAGTGGGTCAGTGACCGTTCTTGGGGCTTGGAGGGGGGAGCAGTAACGGCTTCCTCTGCCTCCGGTTGCCCTCGCAGCCACTGTGTACTCACCTGATAAAGTACGGGACATTGTTCCGGGTGCAGTCGACGATCATAGACCTTATAGCCGCAGAATGAACACGGGTGTCCCTTGGCAAGGTGAGGCGAGAAACCCTGACATATAGAGACTGCGCGCTTGTGCAGCCTTGACCAGTCCTTAGGATGCGCCTGACGGAAGTGTGACTTGACTTTAGTGTGATCGAAAGTCCAGAAGTCACACGTGAGGCACCTATGGATCAGGACCCGGGCCTCCGGTGTCTTTGAGATCACCGCTATTCGATGTTGTGGGAGTTGGGCAATGTCCTGTCGCAGCTGGGACAGGGTCCTTACCTCAGGGTGACTTGAGTGTTTGTCAGCCACGTTCAGAGTTCGAAGCTTCTGGGGTTCCGGACATGCTCCTGACAACAAGTGGTCACGAAGACCTTTCCATTGATGAAATTTGCGCATGCAAGCGGCACATTGCGGCATCCCATCCACCGCGTGGAGTTGCCGATCGAAGCTTGATGGCACAAATCGGTCAATGCTGGCTGGATGCACTCTCGACTTGTGTAAGTGTAACCCGTTTACTGTCTCGAAGGAGGCATCGCAGAGTGTGCATGCATGTAGGGCTACAGGGTGCTCAACTGTTTCAGGAAGCTGTGACATAAAATGCAGCTTGTCCCGGATGACTTGCAGGACAGAAGGATCGGTTGTGATATCTGGGCTTCTGGCTGCTCGCCGCTCAAGTTTGCGGAGTCGCTTCCTGAGCTTGACCTGCATCGCTTGAACTGGGTCCTGAATGCTATAAAGCTGAAAGAGGTCCTTAGTGGTGATGCGGCTGGTGTGTGCTGGCAAGTTCAGCACTGATCGCACCTTGTAAGCATGCCAACTGCGTAGCTGCTTGGCCGACTCCTCGCTAAGTCCGACATCTGAGAGGCCTGTAGTCAGTGTGCTCAGGACTGTGCTTTGCCAAACCTTAAGTCTCGACATGGTGCTCGCGTGCCGGCGATTGTAGACAAACTGGCGGACTTGATGCAGCTTTTGCTTGGCTTCCCCAATGCGGTAATGTAAGGACTGCAGCTCGAAGTGGTTGTAGGAGATCATAACCCCCAGGTACTTGCTACAGGAGACCCACTGGAAGGCGGGGAACGATTTGTTGGGCCCTATGCGCCATCCGCGAACCTGCTCGCCCTTGGAGTTGGTGATCCAGCAGCCATGTTTGTTCATCACGTTTTGGGATTCTCTTCCCGCTAACTTCACTAAGATGACGCACTTGCTAATGTTGACGCGAAGGCGGTGTTTGCGGACCTCTTCAAGTAGCGCTGCGATGAGAGCATGAATGGCCCTGAGGTCCTTGTCAGAGCGGATAGTCCGATGGAGCGTGAGATCATCGGCATAGCCTGTCAGGAATTTCAAGACCTGCTCAGCACCGAATAGGTCAACCAGAGAGCGGAAAAGGTCACCCGTAAGGAACGAGAAGAGTGTGGGGGCGAGCTTGCATCCTTGTTTAATGCCTGCTGTGGTTTCAACAGAGGTGGAATCTCCCTGCGCGTGAAGAACATAACGAGACCCGTCATGTAGAGCCTGAACAAGGTGGACTGTGTCCTGATCGGCCCCTTCTCTCTGAAGAAGGTCGATGATCTCTTGGCGAGAGACAGTGTCAAACGCTTGGCTGAGGTCAAGAGCAAAGGTGAGGCCGCCGACTAAGGCTGGGGCCTGTGTGCCTTGTTGCAAGGCGTGTCTCGTGGGGTGAGCCTGTTCTAACAGGGATCGAGCCTCTCGCAGGTGATGCACCACGCGTTCTAGCGCGTCTGACAGCCCCCGACCTGGTAGATAAGCGAACTGTGGCATGTGCTTGAGGAACGAGAGTGTCAGTGGTTGAAGCGCTTCTCTGGCCGCTCCCGCCAGTCCCTTTGCGTCAGGTCTAAGGATGCCCAGGGGTCTCAGGTTTGCGGGTTTGTCAGAGGGCTTGCCCGGCTTGGGTATTAAACAGAGATCTGCGTCTACGAGGTCGGATTCTAGACTGTCCTCGGCCTGCTTGGATGCTACGTGTTCGGAGAGGACCGGTGCAACGAGATCGCTACACAGCCTCCATACAGCCGCTGGTGCCGCTCCGTCAGGAACAGCTTTGTTCGGCTTGATGGAATGTATGTGAGCTGCTAGTTTGGGTGGCTCCAAAGCAGGGAAAGCTCCATGCATTGTCCGTAACGGAGGGTGGGCCGCAAATACCTGATTGGCATAGTCCCTGAGGGCTGCTAGTTCCTGCGCTGGACCTAGGAGGTGTCCTGTGTTGTCCTTTAGCTGAGCTCTGCGCGCGGGCTGCCAAGGCTGCAGCTTTTTGAGGGTCTGGAAAGAGATATGTTGATCACCTTCAGCTAGACACGCGTCCACCTCCGATATGAAACTCGCAATTCGATCTTTCTTTGCTTGTTTCACAGCCTGGCGATGTGCCACTTGTGCCAGCTCAGCTTCTGTTTCCGGCGGACGCGGCGAGTTCTGATTAGGAGGCTGTGCCATTGCTTTTGGTGACTCGATCAGCTGTGCTGAGGGAGTGGTATTCGCAACCCTGTCATGGGTGCGGGCCCGCCACATGCGACGGGTTTCCGATTCCAGCGGGATCGGTCTTCTTTTGGGAATTTTAGGGAAAAAGCGTTCTGCACCTTCCAAAAGCAACGCATTCCATGCCTTGGGGTCCTGGCAGGTGTCGATTCTGGAAGCGATCCAGTTGTGCAGGGCCTTAGCCGTATCGTCCTCCTCCCTGACTGAGGCTTGTAGAGCTAGTGAATCATACCGGCGCGTGCTGGGTTTGTGGGACGGGAGCAGCCAGTGGTGTTGGAGGGGTACGTCAGCCTTGAGTGGGTAATGCCCTCCTTTCTTCCAGCTGCCCAACGGACAGTCCACCCAAGGGGCTGACCTTTTGGCTTTACCTCCCGCCGTAGATTCTTTGGTTAGAATGAAGTCAATTTGCGACTCCACGCCTCCTTGTGAGAAGGTAGCTATATGGTCACACTGCCAGGTGTTAAGGGCAACCAAACGCAGCCTGAGCAGCAGATTGAACAAGTTGGATTCGTCAGGGCGGTCCTCAGTGGGTGGCTTCACGTGCGTTCCCACCAATGGGGAGCTCGGACGCAGGGAGGTGTTGAAATCGCCTGCTACAATAAGGGAGTCCCTCTTAGGCACCTGCTTGATCACCTTGGACATGACAGATAGTACCTTAGCACGGTCGTCCTTATTGGACTGGATGGTCTTGGCAGAAGACCAAGCGTGTTGGTACACCGCGACAACAACCAGCCGAGTACCTGCAATGTCCGCACGAGCTTCTAAGACTCTACCCGGGCTCCACTCCTTCCAGCGTAAGCTCTTGGGGACGAACTTGGGAGAGAATAGGATCATGACTCCATCAGCGCGAGTCGTGGATGGAGCTCGCGGTTCTTGCCGAGTGTTTCGCTTCGCTGCTTGTTTAGGCCGGGTGTTGGGTTTGGTAGACTCCGAGGCTGAGGAGATACAGTACCACCCAGAAACGCTGAATTCACTGGTCTCAGTCCAGTGCGTTTCCTGCAATATGAGGACGTCGCAGTGATGAGAGGCTTCAGCTGCTAGCCACGTTTTGAGTTCGCCCCATTGCTGTTGGCCTAGGTGGCCCGCGTTCCACGAAAGAACTCGAATGGATCTTTCCAACCTTCCTGCCCTGCGGGAGGCTGTGCCATATGCAGGGGAGTCAGCAGTCTGTGACTGAAGCTCTCTTCGAGTGGGTGGGGGGCGCACCCCCAGACGATCAACTAGGGTAGGTGTCAGAACCTGCCCTCGGTATGGTACGGGCCCGTCACTACGGACTGTCCTTCTACATGCTGTCTTGAACGAATTCTTACGAAGAGATGCAAAGTTTTGTGAGTGCACTGGCAATTGCGCCATCCGCTACTTTCGTCAAGAGACAGAAGCCTAATGACTCCCTCCACCGCGCGGAGGTGGAAACCCTACCGCCTACCCAGTGTTGCAATGTTTTAAACAGAGTCTGGGCCCAGGAATTGGGACCTGGCGGCTCAAAGCAGCTCCTGTGAGAAAAGGGAGAGGACCATGGCGTAGAAGGAGGCGCAAACCTTTACTGTTCAGAAAAGGGCCCGGTAGGAACCTCTAGCACAGCAGTTGCGCCCCAAGCCTGTTCGAAACCTCTCATTCAGCGCGGCCGCTTGAGCACTTGTGGCGGCTCGAACTACTGCTACTACTACTACTACTACTACGACTATTACGACTACTACTCCTATTATTACTATTACCACTACTACTATACTACTACTGCTACTACTACTACTACTACTACTACTACTACTACTACTACTATTACTATTACTACTGTCTACTACCACTACTACTACTACTACTACTACTACTACTACTACTACTACTACTACTACTACTACTACTACTACTACTACTACTACTACTACTACTACTACTATACTACTGCTACTACTACGACTACTACTACCACTCCTGCTGCTGCCGCTAGTACTACTAGTACTACTTTACTAGCACTACCAGTACTACTATCACGACCTGTACTACTATCTAGTACTACTATCACTACTATTACCACTAATACTTGTATGAATACTAATAGCACACCCTTCCCTCCAAGCCCCTCCAAACCTCCCTTTTTCATTCGTATCACGATACGACTGATTTGAACCCCCAATCCAACCCCCCACTCAACCCCCACGAACCCTGCATCATCCCCCACAACCATCACCCACCACACCCCAAACCCCCTCCAAGCCACCCCACCACCCCACCCCACCCCTCCAAAAGGCCCCACAAATCGAAGAGCGTAGGCAAACAGCCCCCACCAGAAACGAGCATCATGAGCATCAGCCGGGTTTGGGGCGAAATCAACGCGAACATCATGAGCCTCAGCCGGTTTCCCTCCCCACCACCAATGGGGGCGGTCAAAGGGAAACTAATTCCCGGTTTCGCGCGGCCCAAACCGGGAGGGTTTTCACCCCCCCTACCCCCCATTCCAACTATCTATTTCTGCTACGACTACGACGACGGCTACTACTACTGATACTACTACTACTACTACTACTACTACTACTACTACTACTACTACTGCTACTACTACTACTACTACTACTGCTACTGCGACTGCTACTGCTACGACTACTACTACTACTACTACTACTACTACTACTACTACTACTACTACGACTAACTACTACTACCGCTGCTTCTCACATTCCCACTCTTGCTCCTACTGCTACTATTACTACTACTACTGCTATACTACTACTATTACGACTCCTACCTCCTACTGCCACTACTGCTGCTATTTCGATTACTACTATTCAACTACAATTAACTTCTAATATTGTTTCTACGACTTTACTGTTACTACTGCTGCTGCTGCTACTTATATTAACAAAAACATAATACGAATGCTAGTCCTAGTGCTACTCCTACTACTGCTAGTACTACCAGGACTAGTACTAGTACATGCATGTACAACGACTACTACTCCTACGTACTACTACTCTTGGTGCTGCTACTACTATTACTACTAGCACAACTCAAGCAGGGTGGTCGCACCATCGTGAGAATCGAGGTGCTTCAAGACCAAGCGGCCCATGCCTGCAGGATAGGTTGTTTGGAAGCACGACGCAACTGAACTTGAGACAATAGTGTGTTTTTCTAAGATGGTTTTGTTCTGCACCCGGAATGTTTGGGGGCGGATGGAAAGGAACATGCAGCAACAACTCGTTCCTGCATTTGACACCACGCACTATCAGACTGCCGCCGATTCATAATCTTGCTGCAGTGGATCCTGCAGGCAACACGAAACGGCACATTACGAATTGCTGTGCAGCTTTGCATCATTCGTTTGGCTTTGGCAGCCCTGAATTACTTGCATTTCAACCATTGAAAAACTGGTGACAAATCGGCGTCACGTGTCCACTGGCGCAGCTGCTTCTGATCTTTACGGAAGTTCACCGAAGATGAACCACTCGCCTTTTTCTTGGCCGTCTTCAGAAACTTAGTGGCTCGGTTACGAACAGCTTTGCGCTTTGAGCTGCGCAACATCGCCAGCGCAGTGCCAAACCTGAGCAGAAATTGTAATAGCAGGTAGTAGTAGTAGTAGTAGTAGTAGTAGTAGTAGTAGTAGTAGTAGTAGTAGTAGTAGTAGTAGTAGTAGTAGTAGTATACTATAGTAGTAGTAGTGGTAGTAGTAGTAGTAGTAGCAGTAGCAGTAGTAGCAGTAGTAGCAGTAGTAGTAGTAGCAGCTTTTGCAGTTCAGGTACGGTTCTGGGTATGCCTGCGAGCCCTTCAAATCGGACCCTCCAGTCACACGGTCTGTGCCATCAGCATCCCTGGTACGTGTCACCATATGTACGTGCTCGTCTGGCTCCTTCACGTAAAGAGGCTTGAAGCGGTGGATCTCATCGATGAATTTGTGACCTCAAAATCCCACCCCACCCACCCTTCCAACCCCTACCCACCCCAACCCACCCCACCCATTCTACGTTAGCCAAACCGACAGACCCCACAACAGCAGCATGTTATTCAAATTGACTCAACAATTAGGACCCACGCTGGAATACAACCAGGTGCCCTTGTCCGTCGGGCCCCCAAAGTCACGCATCGAGATGTTGCCTTTAAACCACCGCAACTTCTTGAACACTTTCTGCATCGCTGGATGCATCTCCATCAAGCTGCCCCGAGGCTGTTCCATCACTACATGGATCTTCTTTGCATATGCCAAAAACAGCAACAGAGCTACTCGAGCGACCATGCGATTTCCTTCGTCGACAGAATCGAATTCGGCACGGCCGAGAGGTCGGGCCTTGCTTCGTCCTGTCGATGCTCTGGACCTGATGCTCAGGATGCTTACACGTTTCCCGTCAGTGCTGTATTGCATCTACTCCAACATATCAGATGCAGCCGAAACACAAAAAGATCCATGTCGAACAAACTGGTGCCAGGGTCAAAAATGACCCTGGCACCAAGTTCAACACCTGAAAAAGGGCATGCGCGTACCCCTGTGGGGATAGAATGTCCATCCATGCCCCGTCGTAGGCAATGTCGTATGCCACACAGCTTCGCTTTTCCTATACAGGGCGGGATTTCTTGCAATGAACACGAGCGCATAAAAAACACTGTATGCATGCATGAGAGCATAGCCTGCATCTCAGCTCGGGTAACACTCATCGCCCCAGAAAAGAATTCAACGTGCTCCTTTGGATGATTCCATTCCAAACCAGGAAGCTCGAAGACCATGTTGGCCAGCACACAGCAAACCTGTATCGGCAGCGGCACCCAAACCTTTTCTTGAGCTACTGCTTCTACCTATAGTCTCAACTTATCATGCCAAAGTAACGATAGGAGCCCGCAGGGCTGCAAGCCCGGACATGATCCACCTTCTTTGGCTTTCGCGTGTAATAGGTTCCCCATTGAAGCTAGCCGTAGAAGCTGTAGAACGCTCTCCAGCTCGTCTCTTCATCGGCATGGTGCCAGGGATCGGGATGTGCGCGTCCGTTGGCTTATTTGTCCCTCTGACAACCCCGGGTTGTGTATGCTTTTATATGAACCACAACTTGCAAGACATGCGTTACTTGGATCACACGCAATCACGGAGGCTGCGCTACAACCGCAAAAGCTGCGAGGGTGGTCTGACAGGCGTGCCACACGGAGACGTGCACACACACACACACAACACAAACACACACACACACACACACACACAGACAGACAGACAGACACGCACACCCGCACCCACACCCAGCACCCAAGCCCACACGCACACGCACACATGCACATGTGCCCACACACACACACACCCATCCAAACACACCTCCATCTGCTACAAAAGCACCGCGCTCCAGCCTCCAACCGGAGCTGCGAGGCCCTGGAGGTACTCCGCCCCGGTACCTCCAGCCATATTTTCAAATCAGGATTTGATTTATGTGACATGAAGCACTCGTTTCGCGTGCCTCCACCCCATGACGACTTCAACAGAAGCCATGATGTGGCAAGCTGCCACCCCCATGGTATGGATATGCTTTTCAAACTGACTCTGTTTGGGCCAATCAAGGGTTTAGGGTTCGGGGTTGTTTGGGTTGATTGTAATGCGAGAACTACAGCACTACACGCACCTACATAGTGTGTGTGAGTGTGGGTTTGCGTGTGTTTGTGTTTCTTGTGTATACTTTGGGCCAAACACGGTCCTTTGATTGCATGTGTTCTAAATGGGATAGCCTCAAGCTGTTCTCGTTCGATATAGTCGGCCCAGACGCTAAAAATGCAAAAGCTTGCGCATCACAGTAGCGGGCGATCGCTATATAGCATGCACAGAGCTGTAAGAGAGACTCGCAGAAACGAAGCACACCACAGCATTCGCGAGGAATTTTCAGCACGGGCGTCACACCTTGCGGAAACGCGAGCTCTAGGAACATGACTTCACATGTCGATCGCTGCAGCATGCCTATGCCTATGTGTCATACAGGCCTGCGTACTGCACATAAATCGGCGTAAAGGTGGCGGAGCTGCTTGTAAACGCAGCCATGTAAAGACTTCTCAAAATCATGCAATGCTCGCATTGCACGACGCCGGCCTCGGGATGCCCGAGCTAGCTCTTACCTGATCCTTTCTCTGCTCAGGAAAGGAAACCGCTGCGAGTCTTCACAGCATTCCACGTCTCTTCCACCGATGAAAACTTCTTGGTGTTCACTTGACCGATTGGTCCTGGAAATCCTGCTTTGCACTTCTTGACATAGAAGGCTCGAAGTCTAAGCAACACTTCGACTTTGCAATCTGCGTCCACGACGGTGTAGGAATGCTGTCCTCTGTGTTTGCTGATGTCTCCTTGCGGTCGTGCCTCGATTGGCACCCAATCCAGGGAGTAACCCTTGAAGGAGGCTGCCGGTGCGGGCGCATCGCCCTCTGCAGCTTCACGGGGCACCAGTGCCCCTTCTCCCGAAGGCTCGGTACTCTCCGGCTCGGAATCGGAGCCAGCGGAGGCCTCGTTTGCTTGCGCCGCCTTCGCCTTCTTGTAGGCCTTGTTGAACTCCGCAATCGAAGCAGGACGTTTGTTCTTCCTGGAAAAACTTGCCTTCCCGCTTTTCTTGCGATCGGTCTTGTTCTTCGTACCCTTGTTGTCCACATGCGGCACAGGCGGCGGGGTGATCTCGGTAGCACGGTCGGCTCTCATCCATGCCGGGGCGTTCGGGGGTGGCGTCTTCATACTCGAGTACTCCTTCGGTGCACTGCCTGCCTTGGGTGTCTCGGCCTCGATCTGCTCGACGTCCGTCGCGTAGCTCGTAGAGCCTCGCGAAGCATAAAAGCAAAAACCTGATCTTTGGCATGACATGCATGCGCTAATATGGTAAGTAGATAGCCTCCTTCAGTCACGATCGTGACACATGTTCCCAGGCTGACGCGGTCATATCCATCATCACTCCCTGACACATATATAGTTCTCAAGGTTATGTAAAGACTCACGACAGTCCATCTTGCGTCCTTCTCCACTCTCATCGTCCGCAGACTCATCGTCGTCCGAGTTCTCCAGGTGTTCGCCTCCGAGTGAGTATGTACCGGAAATGCAGGAGGGCTGAGTCTACCTATCGGGCCTAAGCGCAAAGTCCGCTGGCTGTCATCATCGGCAATCGACCCTGTCGGGGCCAAGACATGCTGCTACACTTCTCGATTTGTGGCTGTGCGCGTGCCATTCTTGCTTGGCCATGCTAATCCTATAGTATCTTTGTGCATTGCTCTTGAAAGAAGACCCGACAACGACGAAATTTCAAGAGAATCACCGAAAACCTAAATTCCTGAAAAACAAAACCGTAAACCCGCAGCCAACCTGATATAAAGCACCCGCATACTGGACTCTGGAAAAGCCAAAATCAGAGTCTGAGTCTACCGCGGCACTACGACCAAACAACACAACAAGTGGCACACCTAAGCACCATACCCCAAATCCTGAAGCTTGGTCTTAAGGAGGCAAGAAGACTAAACAACACAGCAGGTGGCACACCTTAGCACCATACCCCAAATCCTGAAGCTTGGTCTAAGGGGGCACGACAACCAAACAACTTGCACATTTAAACACCATACCCCAAATCCTGAAGCCTCAATGAGGCCTCGACATACACGTGTCTGTGTGTGTGTGCATGTATGTCTGTACGTATATACGCACATGTTTGTAAGCATATGCAAGCGTGTACATATTATATATATATATATATATATACATACACACACAGATGCATGTGCGTGTATGCATTGCTAGAATATAAATTCATAAATAGTTAAGTGTATATATATATAAAGAAAGTTCTGTAGATGCATTTTTCTATATGCAGAGAAACGCAAACTAAAACACACATGCATACATGCATATATGCATGTTCCATCCGTCTATCTGTATATATACCTACAATACATGTTAAGCCCATATGCAGCCCGAGCAACCAGAACCAGATGTGCAGAAGCCAAAGCACCGTATGCACTCAATATCTTCCTACCCAACGCTGACGATAAGCCCGCAAGCCGTCCCTGCCGAAGTATGTTGACTCACCGACCCTAACCCCCAACCCTTCAACACCCTAAAGCCCTCAACCCAAACCCGCTCCGAGAGTCGTGCTCGGCTGTGCCGAGCCTGGCTCGGAAGAGCTGCTTGGCTCCGCCGGCGCAGCGCCTTTCTAGTTTATTTTTGCCTATGTCTTTAGTGCATTGTCATTTTTAATATAACTATGGAGAGGAGACGGGAGCAGTATAGTAGCAGTCGAAGTAGTACAGTTACAGCAGCAGCTGGAGTCGTAGCGTAGTACTTTTTTGGTGTGGTAGTGGTAGTGGTAGTGGTAGTAGTAGTTGTAGCAGTAGTAGAAGTAGTAGTAGTAGTAGTAGTAGTAGTAGTAGTAGCAGTAGCAGTAGCAGTAGCAGTAGCAATAGCAGTAGCAGTAGCAGTAGCAGTAGCAGTAGCAGCAGTAGCAGTAGTAGTAGTAGTAGTAGTAGTAGTAGTAGTAGTAGTAGTAGTAGTGGTAGTAGTAGTAGCAAGTAGTAGTAATAGTAGTAGTAGTAGTAGTAGTAGTAGTAGTAGTAGTAGTAGTAGTAGCGCTAGAGGAGTTGTTGTAGCAATAGCAGCAGCAGTGATAGTGGAAGGGCAGTGGTAGTATGGTGGTTGCCATAATATGCTGTCAGTTTGTTTCCCGAGGGTTTAGGTTGAGGGATGCTGAGGGCTTGTAGGCTTCGAAGTTTAGAGCTACTCAGCTACTCCAAGCAATACATAATCGGCATAATCATCGACGAACCCTAAACTAGGAATCAGGATACCCCATGAGTCCATCAATCAGCCGAGGAGCCGAGGGCTGAGGGCGATTATAAGAGGCCCCCATAGATTAATCTACTCATGTGTGTATACACATACACCGTTGCCCCGCATCATTTATTGCGTGCAAGAAGCATTGGTTTCAAGAGCCGGGTGTGCATAATATACGGTTTACGATATGGGTGGGGTGGAAGTGCGAAACTTTACATACACATCGTTCATAATCATCACCACCGACACCAGCCTCACCGCAACCATGCATAGAAACGGCCGTCAACGACATCATTATCAGCATCATCATCATCATGTTCATCATCTTCATCTTCATCTTCATGTAACTCATCGCATCATCGTCTGGGCACCATCATTATCTTCATCATCCCTAGGCCCTACAGCTGCACGGCCTGTCAGCTGATGAGTCACTGGCACTGTCACCATACCGTGAAACTGCCTAGCCTGCTCTGTCTGCATCGCCCACATCCGTAGAGCCTTCAGCATTACCCGACACATGCGCCAAAAGGAACTCTAAAGATGCGGGGTCGATAGGATCGGGCCTTCTTCCACGTCTTCGTCCTCATCCTTGCCCGGCGATACGCACTCGTCCTGCACAGGGGCATTTTGAGCTTATGATTTCCAGGGTTGCTTAGTGGTCGCGGAGTGTCCTCCGAAAAGTCTGATTCACTGTCGGCGCCCTCAGTCGAGCTCGCCATCTCGCTGGCGTCTGTGTCCGAGTCGCCTGTGCATGCACGGGCTGTTGTGTGAGATATCAGTGCGCATCACAGCACACACGTTCCACTGAAAGGCTTGCCTTTGCCTACATCATCACGAAGCATCCGCTCTGCTTTCGCGGAGCGCTTAGCAGGACTGGCTCGCCGAAGACTGTCGAGCACTGACGGGGTCTTGGGCCTATCAACAAGAGCCGCTACCGGACTCCCCGGAGCTGCAGCCGCAACCGCTTGGCTTTTCGAGCCACGCGAAGGCGACTTCAGGAGGAGTTTCTTCAGGGTCGAAACACGGTGATCGTTGGATTCCGTTCCTAAGTATTTGAGCAATGCTCCGGGTGCTATATTTACCTCACACAGTGGACAGCAATGCATCCTCGTTGCCGTTTCTGAACAGGTAGCGGAGTGAGCCCATTAGTTTCTTGAGGCGCTTGGCCTCCTTCCCCGCGTGCGAGACGACATCATCTTCAGGCAGAGGCTTGACCAGGCCCCCAGAAAATTTGTTGTTCAGCCGGAGCCATACATCTGTCAAGAAGAAGCCGCTGGGCACCTGGGGCCAAAGAGCTTCTTATGCTGCACTACAAAAGCCAAGAACCAAACCGCTGTTGAGCAACACGATCCGGGAAGCGCTTGCAAATCGGATACAGAAACGCATAATGCTTGCCGATTTCCTGCACAGGCATACTGCATCAAACGAACGAGGCCTGGAAGTATGTACAGCACACAAACCTGAGTTGGGAAGCCTTCGCTCCAGCGTTGGAGATCTCACTCTTCAAGGAAATCACCTTGCATCCTTTCGGCAGTTCATCTCCACGGATGATCGCAGCTGCTCGCTCAGAAAGGTTGCTGGCCATGTCACATGCCAGTTTTTCCTTCAGCAAGGGCACTGCATCGGGACTGTGTGGGATGAGTGCTTCGCTGCACGCAGTTGAAGGAAAGGGATTGCAAACAGGCTGCTACATCATCCTCCGTCCACTTGATCTTCCCGGGCCCTGAAGCAAGTTGACGCGCGCAAGCTGCAAGCTTGCAAGCCCTTGCTACGTTACTGACACACCTACGAAAATGCAAAGCAAGGGACGAACTGATTTCCAGGGCTCATCATGCAGCGCACGGGCATGCATGGCCAGGACTTCCATGGTAGTCATCTACCACAGCCGTAGGAAACACCAACTGCGAAAGCCAAATGCTTGCGCTGCGCAAGCGAAGTTTCGACAACAAGCAGCGAAATCTTCACAAGGGGCAGTGTCACAAGGCCAGCATGGTTTGCAATGCGTCGCGCGGCACAACTGACCACATGCTCGAACTCCACCATCTCTCTCTCTCTCTCTCTCTCTCTCTCTCTCTCTCTCTCTCTCTCTCTCTT
>CAJNDT010002995.1:0-26320 GCA_905221615.1 Symbiodinium sp. CCMP2592 | reverse complement strand
CCCTTAAGATTGCCACCTGTTGGCAATCTGTTCCCCCCTAAGATTGCCACCTGCTGACAATCTAGATCCCCTGTGATTGCCACCTGTTGGCAATCTGTACCCCCCTACGATTGCCGCCTTCTGACAATCTAGACCCCCTAAGATTGCCACCTGCCGGCAATCCATTAGGCCTGGCAAGTGGCAGCCAAGCACAAAAAACGCAGGTGTGATTGCCACCTGTTGGCAATCTAGCCCCCCTCCCAACCAGGATTGCCACCTTCTGACAATCTAGACCCCCTAGAATTGCCACCTGCCGGCAATCCATTAGGCCTGGCAAGTGGCAGCCAAGCAGCAAAACACACAAACCCGAACCGTACACGCAGTGCGTTTCTGGACCCTCCGTTCGCACCCCAAGGGGGCATGCTTGCTGTCTTTCTGGAAGCTAGTAATGGCGTTGAACTACAGCGACTGCTGTACGCGCCAATTGACTAGCGAAGCGGCCTCCAGATACCTAAAAAGGCCGAGAATGCCCTCCCGAGCATTCCTCCCGAAAGGCTGCGGCCACACTTTTGGGGGGGTGCGTGCCCTGGCCGCGCTTTGCGCGAGGATTCGTTCCTCAGTGCCAAGGGCCGGGATCTTCCGTCCAACCTGTTAATGGGAACGCGTGTCCTCGCATTGCGGGGCACGTTACTACCTGGCTGTCCAATCAATCCGAGATTGGCGATACCACTTACAGGTGAAGCCCCTCTGTCATTCTTATCCGACACGGGCTACGGAAGTAGGAGCGTGTGCTGAGGGACACTCTCTGACAAGGGATTCTAAAACAAGGCTATCCCGGATTCATCATGAATCATCTATCCGGGGGGCGCCTTCAAAGACCTTCACACTCCCCATGATCAACATATTCGTTCACTCAGCATCTGCTCGCCAAGGTATGGCTCTGATCGCAACTCGGCTGCAATTCAACATGTCCAAGTGCAGAGCGTGCTTCTGTCAAGCTTGCGCCATGCTCACCTCATGCTTCCCACAAATGCCTGCATGCAATATGTTCCAGCCAAGGTGCAGCTCCAGAATGCAAATCGACTGCAATTCAGCAGGCACATGATAGAAATTGTATTTGCCACACCGTTGGGAAGCACCAAGATGCCAGCAAACAGTGCAGAACAAAAACACCCCATTTTGTTACCCCTTGTTGTCGTGCTCAACATCCTTAAAACAAGAAGTCAAGAACCAGTGCAGAAAAAAAGCCCCATTTTGTTAGTCCTAGTTGTCGTGCTCAACATCCTTAAAACAAGAAGCCAAGAGCCAGAGCAGAAAAAAACACACCCCATTTTGTTAACCCTGGTTGTCGTGCTCAACATCCTTAAAACAAGAAGTCAAGAACCAGTGCAGAAAAAAAGCCCCATTTTGTTAGTCCTAGTTGTCGTGCTCAACATCCTTAAAACAAGAAGCCAAGAACCAGAGCAGAAAAAAACACACCCCATTTTGTTAACCCTGGTTGTCGTGCTCAACATCCTTAAACCAAGAAGCCAAGAACCAGTGCAGAAAAAAAGCCCCATTTTGTTAGTCCTAGTTGTCGTGCCACCTGCTGACAATCTGGTCCCCTCGGGATTGCCACCTACCGACAATCCAAGGAAGCATAGGGCCAAAGTGAAGTGTGACAGCCATCCGCCCCCTTTCCACCAAGCTCCACCCAGATTGCCACCAGCTGACAATCTGAAGCCCTGAAGATTGCCACCTGCTGACAATCCAAAGGGGCAACCGGCCAGCAAGGGAGTGTGACAGCCATCCGCCCCCTTTCCACCACCCCCCACCACGATTGCCACCTATTGGCAATCTGTACCCCCTTAAGATTGCCACCTGTTGGCAATCTGTACCCCCCCTAAGATTGCCACCTGCTGACAATCTAGATCCCCTGTGATTGCCACTTGTTGGCAATCTGTACCCCCTTAAGATTGCCACCTGTTGGCAATCTGTACCCCCCTAAGATTGCCACCTGCTGACAATCTAGATCCCCTGTGATTGCCACCTGTTGGCAATCTGTACCCCCCTACGATTGCCGCCTTCTGACAATCTAGACCCCCTAAGATTGCCACCCCTTTGGGGCCTGGAGATTGTCACACGGGGCCTGGCGATTGTCACTTTGGGGCCTGGAGATTGTCACCTGGGGCCTGGCGATTGTCACTTTGGGGCCTGGAGATTGTCACTCGGGGCCTGGCGATTGTCACTTTGGGGCCTGGAGATTGTCACCTGGGGCCTGGCGATTGTCACTTTGGGGCCTGGAGATTGTCACTTTGGGGCCTGGAGATTGTCACTTTGGCGTTGTGGGTGGCCTGGTTGCAAGTTTTTGCAGGTTTTGAGAGGTTTTTAAAGGCTCAGAGTGGTTTTAAAACGTTCTAAGTGGCTTCCGAAGTTATTTCAAAGGGCTTTAAGCAGTCTTGAAGCCGGGCAAAATTGACACCCACCGTCAATCTACGACCGCCCGGGGACCAGGATTTCCCCGACCCGCGCGCGTACACACAATGCGCTTTTGGACCCTCCGCTCGCCCCCTAAGGGGACATGCTAACTGTCTTTTGGAAGCTAGTAATGGCGTTGAACTACAGCGACTGCTGTACGCGCCAGTTCACTAGCGAAGCGGCCTCCAAATACCTAAAAAGAGCCGAGGTGCCTTCCTTGAGCATTCCAAAAGTAGGCCGCGGGCATACTTTTGGGATGTGTGCCACGGACGCGCTTTGCGCGAGGATCGGTTTGTTTTCCTCAGTGCCAAGGGCCAAGGGGGCTTCCCATTGAGCCTGTCAACGGGAACGCGTGTACTCGCTCGCGGGTGCGCGTTACTACCGGGGATCCGATCTATCTCCAATCGGTGAACACATATGGGCGAAGGATGTTTCAATCCGACCAGAAACATCGGGGAAGCAGGGAGCGTGTGCTGCGGGACATTCTCTTATAAGGCGCCTAAAATAAGGCCATCCCAGTACTAAGTACGCTGGGGGGTGCCTTCGAAGACCTTCACACTCTCATACTTCCCACGCATGCATTCACTGAACATGTCCAAGCCAAGGACTGATTTTTGGTGCAAGCGACTCGGCTGCAACTAAACATGTCCGTGCTCGTGTTCGTTAGTCTTGTGTTTGCATTCCTTCTTTGCCGATGCCAAGGTACAACCAACGAGGCCGGCAACGGCAGACGGCCACCAAGCTGCAGCTACACGCATGCACGTTTACACTTTCCCTTCACTCGGCCCAAGACTGGAGACCCATCCACGATTGAGAGTCCCTACAAAGGCAATACGTGCTTTCAAAAATCTTTGCATGTTCGATGTTGAAGACCACCACGCCGGGCTCTCATCTCAAACCCATTTTGTCGGCCTCGTGCTAAATCGTAATGCCAGTATCTCACAATCGACCTCAGCCAAGACCTTCAACCTCGTCAGGAATCGGCCCACAATTGGGGAGACTCGGAGAATGCAGCTAAGCCATTCGAAACTCGCAGGCGGTAAAGTCCTCATGCGCACGCGTTGCCTGCGAGAACTCCACGCACAACCAAGGCGAGCAGCTTCGGCAGAAGCCCATCCACCATAAAAGAGTCCCGACAGATGAAGACATCACTGGCAGAAGCTCTGGCTGTCAGGTCTCGCTTGCAGCATAAAGCAACCCAAACCAGCTGTCATCATGTCACAGCCAAGGTACAGCTCTGGTCGCATCTGGACTGCCACTAGACATGTTCATACTTGCCTTGTGTTTACAGTGATTCCCTTCCAATGCCAAGGTACGACTAAGCGAGGACTCCCGGAGTTCAATTGGGAAGCCCGCCCACCGCCTGACATATCCTCGTCCAATTTATGAAGGAAATCGGCTTGGAGAGCTTGCGAATCACCTGACAATCGTCACCTTCGTCCGCTTTATGAAGAAAATCGGCGTGGGGAGCCTGCGAACCACCTGGCAATCCATATTCCCGTCCTCTGTATGAAGGAAATTTACTTGGAAAGCTCCCTCGTAGCTGTACGTAGCTGTGTTCCAGGTAGAGGCATACCGTCTTTCAGCTGGAATACAAGTGGAAATGATACTGGTTTCACAAGGAAGGCAACTGGCGCACGAGTGAAAACATGCTCGGCCCAGAGCATCGTTCCCGAGTCTTCCCAGGTGTGCGGGAGAGCGGCGGAGATCGAAGCATGTAGCTTCCAGTCTTGCAGATGCTGCTTGAGCATTGCACCCTGTATTCCGCAGCCTCACTCTTGCGGCTCAAAGCTTGCATTTGCTTGCCTTCAGAGCACCCACGAGATGGACGGCCGCTGTCTGGAGTGGAGCCGGTGTTTGGAAGGCGGTCCTGGCTCGTGGTCATTGATTGACTCGGACGGCGCGGCCTTTACCACTGAAGCAACTCCTCGATGGCATCTGCTCTTCTTTTCCACCGATCCCGTGGAGAGGCTGCAGTGCCGATTCGTCCGATGGCATCCAGCAGATGCCCAGGTTGCTGTGTTCGAAGCTGAAGAGCTGGACCATGATGCTTGGATCAGTTATCCCGCCGGAAAGGTCTACGTCCGTGAAGTGCCCTCACCCTTGGTCGTCACCTGCAGCTTGACGCCTGTCCCGCAAAATGCTGTTGACGCAGTGTTCACCACGGTGGCCGGCGGGGAGCTGCTGCGAATCACCGGCATGTCAAACTCTTTGCCGGAGCTGGAAGAGCTTGCTGCATCCGCTGCCCTAGCAGCGGCAGCCCAAGGCCGTCTGAGGAGCCGCAACCAAGCAGTGTGCACGGCGTTCGACGGGCAACTGGTCACATTGGCCCTTTCCCAAGACATGTGGGACATGCTGACAGCGCAGAACTAGAAAAGAATCTTTCGTTTCGCTCAACCTATGCCGTGCGCTGGCTGTGACGGAGCATCGCGGCTGGCAGCCACAGCAGCAGAAGCAAACAAAAAAGATGCGGACGTCTGCTACTTGCAGCCTGGACATGAAGGCCGATGCCTTGATCGAGACAGCCCCGGCCCATTTAAATAGGTGGTACTGATGAGGACGGGACGACAAGGAGCGAGATGGAAAATTGCTTGGAACCAACTGCAAGCCAATGTCGCTGCCGTGGTCCCTGCAATGAGAGCACACTAACACTAACCAGGCACCGCAGCCCAATTCGTGCTCAAGAGCATCAAAAGCAAAAAGTTCCGCACCGCGAAGCGACTATCTAGGCCGAAGCCGCTTCCGACAGTAGCAGAGACGGAACGGCAACAGAAGCTTCTGAGCCGGCCCTGCAGGTCAAATGGACATGTACCCGAGCAACCGCCGCCGATGGGCCGATATCGAGGACGAGGAGGAGCAGGCGGCATGCAGGAAGCTAGCAGTCAAGGTGTAGAAACTCTCTCGCACTCAGTCCCTGCCTTCCTGTTAGAAGCGAGGGAACAACAGCACAGAAACCGAGGGAGAGAGAGACAGAGAGAGATAGAGATAGAGACAGAGTGACAGAAGGGCAGAGACCGAGACAGACCCGCGATGCAGCACTCACGCAGGCCACGGCAGCAATGCGCAGTTCCAGCATCACCAGCGAGGCAACTCCCCTGACCAGGGATTGCATGTTGATTCTACGTATAAGGCTCGCTGAGGTTGATTGCACAGTTCACACAGACCTTCAGCCCCTTCGCGCGCAGGTGCTTGCTGCGCCGGACACCACCTTCTTGCAGGTGGAAAATGTGGTTGCGGACGGCAACTGCTTGTTCCACGCCCTGGTCCACGCGCACACGCGGGCGACAGAGGACGAGAACAGTGACAGGCCCCTTCCTGCAGAGCTGGGACAGGCCCTTCGCCGGGATGTGACAAGCTTCCTGATAGCCCATGCAGTCGAGCAGGGCGACTTTGCGGAGAGTTGGTTGGAAGAGGCAGAACGTTTGGAAAGAGGATCGGGGGAGGCGTGGGCTGGAAACGTCTCGATCGTGGCCTTCTCCCTCATGCAGGAATGCCGCGTCCAGGTGCACACACGCCGTCCCGATGGTTCCATCGTGACAATGGACTCCACCCACCGAGATCTTCAAGATCTCGCTGACTTGCCTATGGTTCGCGTGCTATACAATGGAGAAGACCACTACGATGCGTTGGTGGAGGCCGAAAATGTGGGACTTCTAGTGCCCGCATGGGAAGGTCAGACGTGGCCGCTGAGGTACTGGCGAATTCCGCCGCAAGAAATGCACCCTCAAGATATCGACGGTTCATTGCTGCCGATGAAGAAGACAAGATCGATGGAGTCCATCACTTCGCCCGAGCTTCCCGGCAGCACGGACGACATCCTGGAGGAGGTGTGCCAGGCGGTCGTGGCGCCGACATCCACCCATCCGCATCGCCAAATGGAGGATGCCATTACGAAGCTGGCGACGACCAGGCTTCGGGACCATCCCACACTCCCACCTCTTGCCCTGCCGGAAGAAGTGGATGCGGGCGAGGCGTGGCCCCACGCTTTCTGTGCGTTCAGCGGCTGTTTGTGGACGGCCAGAAAGGGCACGGAGGACGACCTGCTTCAGCACCTCCGCGAGCAGCATCGCCCCGACCTAGAACCGGTAGCAGCTCTTCTAGGCCATGGCCATCCCGACAAGCAGGATTTCCTCAGCGTCTACAACGCAGCTCTCAGCGTCAAGTGCCGCTCGGCCGCTCCCCTCGCTGGCAGCTCCCTCGACCGGATCGCTTTGGAAAAGTTCGCAGAGGCGACTGCTGGCGACCACGTGGAGTCACTGATCTGCTTCTCGTGCGCTTGCACTTACACGCGCATCGCAGAGACGGAAGATCGGGGCGACATCCAGTGGCACCGTCCTCTGGAGCAGACGAACAAGTTCCTGGGCCAGCCCGTCAAGGTCATCGAGCAGCTCCTGGGAATGGACCAGTTCCTTGCAAAGTATAACCATCTGGTCGGAGATGCGCATCACGCGAAAAAGTTGACGGACTCCGAAGACTTCGAGAACTGGCACCTCAAAGTGGCAGGGGAAGCCCAGCACGAAGAAGTTCGCTTGCTTTGCTGCCCCGAAGATCACAGATGCCCAGGGAATCCAGAGCATCCTCGCGCCAGAATCCTGTGCGAGCAGTGCGAAGTGCCCATCTGTCGCAATTGCCTGGACTGCTTGAGCAAGAAGAAGCTGCCCCCGGCAAGCCTCGCAAACGACATGTGGACAGGATACGGCCCCGAAAGGCTTTACCAGGACAACGTGACGGTCATGGAGATGCTCTGCGCCAGTCCCTACATCACGACCCTCGTTTGCTTGACGATGGAGGCTCGCTACCGGGTGGAGGGAGCACCCTTGGACCAGACGGCTCACATGCCGCGTCATCGCCTCGGAGCCCGCGGCAATGCCATTACCTTTCCGTTGCCTTGGGAGGACCTGCTTCGTAAACTGAAGGGCCAGGACACCGCTCCTGGGGACTTGCCCCGGAGCCCCAACGAGCTCTCCGACGTCGTCCGGGTGATCCTCAAGACCAACAAGACGGGCCAGACTACCGAGGCGGACTTGAAGGGCTTGATTCACCAGGCAAGAGTCCGACGGCACGTGGTGGTCCAGCTCATTTTGGACATGCGCGATTACGGGCACCCTTCCTACCAGGATATCCAAGAAGAGAAAGTCCAGGAGAAGGCAAGCTCCTTGCCGGAGGACGGCGTGCCGCCGGAAGTCGTGAAGATCTTCGGCCAGCTGGACGACTCCCAGGAGAAGCTCCAGCCGCAGAAAGCCGCCACGCCTGTGGACGGCCTGAGGACCATCGACCAGGCAGGCACTGAACTTGCAGCAAGCCGTGTCAGCTGTAGAGTTTTGGGGCAAGCGAAGCACACTGCGGTTGAGTGAAAAGCATGGATCATGCAGTGAGGCCGGCGCCACCTTCTCGACGCAGCGACCGCGAGCCATCGTGGCGGAGGGCAACAGCCTCGACCGACGGGACCAGAATGCCGTGGGCATGTCTGCTCTCGCAAGCTTGGAGGCAGAGGACAAGGTTTCAGAGAGGAAGGCAGAAACCTTTCAAATGACAACCGGGAATGTTCTCGTGGACCAGTTCCAGCCCCGCTACTTCGCCATGGCCTTCGCCTTCTGCTTCAAGCACGGCACCGCGTGTCCAGACGTTTTCAATACCAACTCAAAGGACGCTGCCGCGAGTCGCAGGCAAGAGAGGGATTCTGGCGCTCCGACCGTCGACATCCACGACTGGGCCGCCATCATGAGTCGCCGAGTGGAAGCCCAGTTCCGTCGAGACTGGAACTTCGGCTTCGTTCTGTGGAACTATCTCTTTCGGACCATGGTGAACTTGCAGGGCAACACCTTTTTCTTCTCCAAAGGCGGCAAGAAGTTCACGAGCGAGGAGATCCGCCAGGGGTCGACCGAGCTTCGAAACCAGCTGCTGCGGGGGAAGTACACGGACATCACCGGCGCCCAGAAGAGCGTGCAAGGCGATTTCTCCAAGGTCCAGCACGTGCCGGGGCTGTCGGAGGTGGCGAAGATGATAGCGCAGGACTGCAACGCCAAGTGCCGCAACATCCCCGGAACCCACGAGACCAGGAACCTCATGCGGCAGCAGACCCACGCGTACAGGGTGTGCTACGGCACCTCCGTCTTTCTGACTTTCTCGCCTTCGGAGAGGGATTCCACGCTGATGCTGAGGCTGGCGAGGACCCGAGACACGGACCCGGCCATGCAGCAGACCGACAACCCGACTTGTCGAGAAAGGGACCAACCGCCCCTGGACCAGGATTTCATGGAGCTGGACCCGGAGGTGCTGGCCCAAATCCTGCCAGACTACGACGAGCGTCGAGCAATCCTGGCCAGAGACCCTCTTTCGTGCGCGGATGGCTTTTGGACGCTGGTGCAATTGGTCTTGCAGCATCTCTTCGGTGTCCGCTGGTGCCCCAACTGTCCGAACTGTGCCAAGTCGGACCGGCCTTGCACGGATGCGTTCGGGAGCAATGCGACGGCCATGGGCGGAGTGCTGGGCAGAGTGGACGCGGCCTTCGGCTCCATCGAATGCCAGAGGAGCGGCGCCCTACACGCTCACTTCCAAGTCTTCTTGCAGTGCCTCCATCAATTCACGCCCCTCTCGGAGATCGTGGCGATGGGGAAAGAGGCTTACATGGACTTAGTTCAGAAGTACAAAGAATACAGCGCGACCGTCAGACGCACTGTATATTGCAACCCCTCAGATTGGCAGAAGGAGCGCGATGCGCTTGAAATGGAATGGCCCGAGTATCGGAATTCCGTCCTAATGCTCAGTCGGCCCGGCTATCAAAGCGATGCCCGGCTCTCCGCGAAAGCCTGGAAACAGAAATACTTGGAGGAGGACGTAGAGGAGCTCCAGAAGCACAAGCAGCACCACGTTCATTTGCCCAAGGACACGGATCCGCAAGGGCCCAGACTTCCTCTCTCCCATTGCCGCGATAAGCGAGACCCGACGAAATGCAAGGCCGGCTTCCCGCGCCACAAGCAATTGACCGAGGAGACCTTGATCGTTTGCGAAGGGCTGGCCAAGCAGATGGACATGCCCGCCAAAGGCAAGAGAAGCATGCTCGGCTCCCTCTGGGGCCCCGTCAACGACCCGGAGCTCAACGGCACCCACCCTGCCTTGCTGGCGGCATTGCGCTGCAACTCCGACCTGCAGCTACCGTACCGCTTCCCGATCATCGAGGACATTCACAGCCACAAGTGCCAGGATGAGACATGCCGCGGGGCAGGCCCGGACGTGCAAACTTTGGTTCGAGAGGCTCAGCGGAACCAGGCGGCACAGGCGGGCTATGGCTGCGACTACCAGAACAAGCGCCTCCCGATCGCCATCCACGAGATCAAGGAGTGGGACAAAGGGAACAAGGAGCTCGCGGAGGAGCTGAAGGGCAAGCCAGCCGGATACGTAGCCTCACGCGTGGAGAACCGCTTCATCACAGACAGCTTCGGTCGAGGTGTTTGTCGCGGCTCGGTGGAATGCAGCAACCTCCTCACGCGGAACAAGCACGGCGACCCCCTGGAAGCGGAGTCCATCCGCACTGCGCAAGTCGTAGGCATTCCGCTGTGGTACGGCTTGAGCCTGCTGCAGGCAGCCGCCGATCGCGAGCCCTGGCCTGTAGAACCGCAGCGCTGGAGCAAAGGACCCAAGTGGGGCAAGCAGCAAGCCGTCAGGCACTGTCCGTTCTGGACACTCTACGGCTCCCGTGGACGAGATCCGCGTGTCCATGAGTTGTCCGCGTACGAGTTCGCCATGCATTTCGAGCTCAAGCAAGCGACCCATCCCTGGAGCATCCGCTCGCACGATGAAAGCCGCCACGAAGCTCAGTTGACAGAAGCGGGCAAAGAAGAGGTGCGTTGGCATCGCTTCAAGGCCAAGCTGACGCCGGGCGTCGATTATCTCATTCGGGAGCCGGGCCGTGACGAGGAGTGGATCCCTTTTGGCGCATGCGAGCTCGCCCAGCCTTTCAAGCACGACTGGGTCATGGTGCCGCGCAAGCGACCTTACGTGCCAATCCTCTTCGGCGCGCAAGACATCAATCAAACCGCGGAGGAGCAGGCCATGAAGCTCCTGCTGCTTTTTCGCCCTTGGGTGAGTGATCGCCGAGACGCCTCCTCGGACGACCTCGTGGCCTTCGTGGGAGACGTGCTTGCTCGCGACCAAGGGGCTACGGACTCGCTCCAGGCAGCCCGGCTCTGGCTGGGCCGACGCGGCTTCCCCACAGAGTCCGTGAAGCGCTATGCCGCCCAGTTCTGCTTCGTGCACTGCCTGCCGCGGGAGCTCCGGCCCGGTGCGGAGCTGGAGGCCAACAGCGACAACGAAGACTTGGAGGACGTGCCCTGCTTCTTCGACCAGGACCTTGCAAGTTCGGGTCTTGAAGCTTGTGTGCCATGTCGCTGAACTTGATTTTATAGAGTCCAAGCTTCAAGCGCTGCTTGCAGGACGACATCACGCTGGCGATGGAAACGCACGTTCGGGGAGGAGCCGGCGGCGATGCGACCAACGAGGCCCAGACGCACGCCGACCGCACCAAGAAGATGTTCGCGCTGTCGCGGGCCATTTGGCTGGAGGGAGACAGCGGAGGTGGACCCGACCCGGAGGCCAGCAACAGGTTCCACGAGCTGTCCGCCAAGGAGCCCGTGAAGGACCACAAGCGGGTGAGGCAAGCCGCCATCGATTCGCGGGTCCGAGGCGACAAAGGAAAGGATAGACGAACCACGCGCAGGGACGAGCGAAGCCCCGAGGTGCAGGCGCAGGAGCCCGTGACCGCCGCCAAGCTCCTTGATTGGCTTCACAGCGACCGAGTGCGCGTGGCCATGAATGCCAAGCAACACGAGTTCCTGGAACTCGTCGTGGACAGAGTCATGGTGGAGCTCAACCTCATCAAAGCCGAGGACTCCATCCGGAAGACCTCCGAGCCCTTGGTCTGGTTGCTCCACGGGCCGCCCGGTGCCGGCAAGTCCTTCATCCTTAAGTTCCTCCGCGAGCTTTTCGAAGACCTGCTCAAATACACGCAGGGCCACGAGTACGAGGTGGTGGCGCTCCAGGCAGTGAACGCGGCGGACATCCGAGGCAAGACCATCCACAGGGCCTACGGCTTCAACAAGAGCGGACAGCCGAGCGAGGGAGACAACCCTCTCGTTCAGGCCATCCGCTTCCGGCGGTGGGTGATCGTGGAAGAGATCAGCATGGTCAGCACGAAACTTTTGGCCCGCATGGAGCAACGGCAGCGGGAGAACAAGAGCAGCAAGGACGAATTCAAGCTGGACGGTCGTGGGTGTGCAAGAGCTTTCGGTGGCATCAACATGATCTTCATGGGCGACTTCTTCCAGCTCCCACCGCCGGACGGCGGCTTCATTGCGGACGTTCCCCACCGCCTGAAGTCTGCCACCGGGGTCGACAAGAGCTCGGATCCTCTCGTCGAGTGCGGCCGGGACCTTTTCTGGGGCGGAACGGTCCAAGGCGTCACCGAGCTGACGGAAACCAACCGGTGCTCCGACGAGTGGTGGAACGAGGTGGTGGAGCAGCTTCGGCAAAGTTGTTTGACTCAGGACAACCACGACTACTTACACGGCATCCCGGTGGAAGGCTGCACCCTGTCGGAAGCGGAGAGGCAGTCGCGCCGCAGAGTCATCGACTCCGAGGACGATCCGCGGCTGCAGGAGGCCAAGTTCCGGAAGGCGGTGGTCATCGTGGCCAATAACGACGCTCGCTACCAGATCAACAAAGACAAAGCCATAGCCTACAGCAAGGACTCCGGAGCTCCTCTCAGGTGGTCCGTGGCCAAGGACGTCGCGGAGGCCAAAGCTCTTCAAGCCGAGGACTGCAGCAAGGAGGCCAAAAGGAAATGGCTGCAGTACCACGACCGACATACGGGAGATCTGTGCGGCCTCCTCCCCCTCGCCATCGGCATGCCCGTCGCCCTCACCGACCACGTGGACCGCTCCGACAAGTGCCTCCTTCGTGGGCGTTGCGGTTACGTGCATTCCTGGGTGTGGCCCGATAACGAGCAGCAGCCGGAGGTGGTGTACGTCCAATTCCCGGATGCGACGTGGCAGCTCCCCGGCACGCCCGAGCCCGGCATCTATCCCCTGCGGCCCGTAACCGAAGGATGGTTTCTCGACCACGGGCGCGAAAAGCCTGTCCTGCGAGTGAGACGACGCTCAGCTGCTTTAATTCTTTGGCTTCCAACCGTCCGTTTCAGAATTATCAGGAGTTTCAGGTAGTCGAGGCTCGATTGGCTGCCTGGTCTGCAGTTGCAAGTCTTGTCGAAAGCAAAAAGCAAGGGCAAGGAATACTGCACGGATTCTAGATTGTAGATCATAGTATTATATCGTAGAGGTAACTTGTTCTGAAGCTCCCGCAGGCAAGCAGCTCCAGCTGACCCCGGCCTTCGCGATCACGGCTCACAGCAGCCAGGGCAAGACGCTGGATGCCACATTGCTCGACTTGAACGTGGACAAAAACGTGCACCAGACCCTGGGCACCGTGGCGGCGAGCCGTGTCCACAGCCGTGAGGACGTGCTCATTCTGCGCCCCTTCCCACTCTGGCTGTTCCAACGCGGAGCTCCCGAAGGGCCCGATCTACTGCTGAAGACTCTCCGCAAAGAGCCCGTCGATTGGAAGGCCTGGCGCGAGAGCAAGAACCCCTTCGCTGCATGCGGAAGTTGTGGCCATGTGAAAGACTTCGCGAACTTCTCCTTCGTCGAGTGGAACAAAGTGCGAGCCAACCGGGCGGCCAAGTGCTTGCACTGCGAGAAGGGCGAGAAAACCTCGGGAAAGCGCAAAATCACAGGAGCCGAGATCTTCACCAAGCACTTGTGCGACGCATGTGGTTGCTACAAGATGGCGGCGGCATTCCCAGTAGCGCAGCTGCGCCAAGAAGCACCGGATGCCAACAAGATGTGTACGAATTGTGCTCGCAATCAACGCACTTTAACATGCTATACGTGCGGAACGACCAAGCTTGCCAATGCTTTCGAGTCCAGCATGTGCACCCTGCCACGCGGCTGTGCGGTATGCAAGGACTGCCAAGAGGAGGTGCGTCCCAAAGCGAAACGCCTGCGTGGAGGTTGGTTCCTGTGCAGGGGCTGCGACCAACCCTTTGGCCTTTGTGCAGCGGGCAATGATAGCAGTAGCCATTGCTCCAATTGCGCAGTCCGTGGCACCAGGGCATCCACTGGATGGCACAAGTGCCAGAACCCAAAATGCCAGAAGCTGTATCAAGAGGTTCATGCACCTGGACTGACGCGGCCGAAATTCTGTCCGGAATGCAGAGCCGGGAGACAGAAGCGAGCCCGCAACTGATGTCTTGTCTCTTCCAGCTCGCTCCCTCGCAAGTAATAGGATGATATTGCTTGAATATGGCATTCTTACTCATGGGTGGTATGTTAACACGATACTTCACCACATCCATCCCAGCAGCTAGCAGCAGACACTGCCAAAAGGGTCGCTGACGAGACAAGGATCAGAGGGGCTACCGGGGAGATGATCCTGCAGTTTCACACGACGTATAGAATGAGCACCGCCGCGGAAAACGTTAATTCTCAGTCCAATTCCATGCGAACAAAGCCTGCGACTTGCTAGACCATGGCTCCAGAGGTGGCGTGAGCAAGGTCCTCGATCAAGTTGCCTTTCGGCTTAGAAGCCAGCAGCTCAGTCATTCATAGCTAGCGCCAATGGCATGGACTGTATGCCAATTGCAGAATCAGTGTCTAGGTGCTGGCTCTCTGCCCCAGCCCAACCTCAAACACATTCCCTTTTTACCGGCATGTAGGTTGTAGTGGAGCGTCGGAGCAATTTCGCATGATGTGCGTGCTGCAACGTCCGGCTCCAAGTTGGCGTGGAACCATTTTCTGCAGCGCCGTGTGAAAGGTTGAAGCTTCGGAAACTTCTCGAAATGCTTTGCCTATTGCGGCATCCAACACCACATTTCAGGTGAGAACTGCTTCGCTAATCGCGGCGGTACCCGGCACTGCAAGTGGAGTTTGTTTTGCTTGTTGGGGAGTCGAACGCCGCACTTCAGGTGAGAGTTCTTGGCCGAAAAAGCTGAACGCTTCTCCAGCCAACTGGAAAAAAGGTTGCTCCATGTGTATGAAAAGCGCAAAGACAACTCCTCGCCGTTACAAGCTTGCGATGGCCACAACATCGCTGGAGAACGCCAACACAATTTGGGGGCTTGGAGGGGGCCTGCAAAAAGAAAAACCAAATTTGTGAAAAAAGCAAAAAAACCCAGTTTGGGGGCTTGGACGTAGTTCGGGGGCTCAGGGGCACCAGCCAAAGGGCCCAAAAAGCCAGGGATGCAGGGGCAGGGCGCTTCATGGGAAAGGGTTTCGTGGGAAGGGGGCCACGTGAAAAGGTGCAGGGAGGGTCAGAAGGGGGCGCCGGGGTTAAGGCCGGTTTGACAAAAAAAGATTTTTCCGCCAAACTTTAGGGATTGAGGGTGCCGGGGCCTGGGCCGGGTGGACAAATCATCCACCAAACTTTAAGCGGCCGGGGCTGGGGCCGGGCGGACAAAAAAACTTTTTCCGCCAAACTTTAGGGATTACGGGCGCCGGGCCGGGTGGACAAAAAACAGCTTTTTCCGCCAAACTTTAGGGATTAGGGGCGCCGGGGCCGGCCGGGTGGACAAAAAAAAACCAGCCAAAAAATCGGGAAAAGGGGCGAGGCCGTGTGTACGAAAAAAATCCACCAATCTTTAGGCCGGGGCCGGGGCCGGGTGGACCAAAAAAACAATTTTTTCCGCAAAACTTTAGGGATTAGGGGCGCCGGGGCCGGGGGGTGGACAAAAACAGCTTTGTTGCGCCAAACGTTAGGGATTAGGGGCGCCGGGGCCGGGGCCAGGTTAACAAAAAATGCAAACACAAATCCACCAATCTTTTGGCCGGGGCCGGGGCCGGGTGGACAAACAAAAACATTTTCCTCCAAACTTCAGGGAGTAGGGGCGCTGGGGCCGGGGCCGGGTGGACAAAAAAAGATTTTTCCGCCAAACTTTAGGGATTGAGGGTGCCGGGGCCTGGGCCGGGTGGACAAATCATCCACCAAACTTTAAGCGGCCGGGGCTGGCGCCGGGCGGACCAAAAAACTTTTTCCGCCAAACTTTAGGGATTAGGGGTGCCGGGGCGAGGCTGGATGGAAAAAAGCAAAAAATTTTTTCCGGCAAACTTTAGGGATTAGGGCTACCCCCCTAAGGAAAAAAAGCTAGACAGAGCTTGAAAGCGGAATTGGCCGGGGCGCCCTCGCAGTCCAAAAACTGCGCTGGCGAACCCTAAACCCTAGGGCCCTAAACCCTAAACCCTAGGGCCTTAAACCCTCAACCCTCGGCCCCGAAACCCTAAACCCAAGGCCCCAAACCCTCACCCCTAGGGCCCTAAACCCTAAACCCTCGGCCCCGGAACCCTAAACCCAAGGCCCCGAAACCCTACACCCAGGCCCCAAACCCTCAACCCTAGGGCCCTAAACCCTAAACCCTAGCACCCAAACCCTAAACCCTCAAGGCCCCGAAACCCTAAACCCAAGGCACCGAAACCCTAAACCCAAGGCCCCAAACCTTCAACCCTAGGGCCCTAAACCCTAAACCCCCTAAACCCTCGGCCCGGAAACCCTAAACCCAAGGCCCCAAACCCTCAACCCTAGGGCCCTAAACCCTCAACCCTCGGGCCTTAAAAGATTTCGGGCTTTCTGCTTCCATTCTACTGTGAAACCACAACCTACGCTGTCGCATCTTGGCGCTTGCGCCTTCTAAAATTTAGGGTTTAGGGTTTAGGGTTTAGGGTTTAGGGTTTAGGGTTTACGATTAGCTGGGCTAAGAAATCACTAGGCCAGCAGTGTAGTAGTAAAAAACCCACCCGCCCAAAGAATCCCAAAACATTAGGAAAATATACAGTTTCTTCCTACACCCTAAAGGCCAACCAAGTATGCCCTAAACCCACCCTGCAGGAACAAAAACCACTAATTTGGCAGTAAGGCCAACCAAGTATGCCCTAAACTTCCTAAACCCACCCTGCAGGGACAAAAACCACTAATTTGGCAGTGTTCAGGCCGGAACACACTGCCAAATTAGTGGTTTTTGTCTTTGCAGCGTGGTTGGAGGGACAAAAACCACTAATTTGGCAGTGTTCAGGCCGGACACACTGCCAAATTAGTGGTTTTTGTCCCTACGGGGTGGTCCGAGGGACAAAAACCATTAATTTGGCAGTGTTCAGGCCGGAACACACTGCCAAATTAGTGGTTTTTGTCCCTGCAGGGTGGTCCGAGGGACAGAAACCATTAATTTGGCAGTGTTCAGGCCGGAACACACTGCCAAATTAGTGGTTTTTGTCTTTGCAGGGTGGTTGGAGGGACAAAAACCACTAATTTGGCAGTGTTCAGGCCGGACACACTGCCAAATTAGTGGTTTTTGTTGGTCCGAGGGACAAAAACCAATAATTTGGCAGTGTTCAGGCCGGAACACACTGCCAAATTAGTGGTTTTTGTCCCTGCGGGGTGGTCCGAGGGACAAAAACCACTAATTTGGCAGTGTTCAGGCCGGAAAGCACTGCCAAATTAGTGGTTTTTGTCCCTGCGGGGTGGTCGAGCAAGCCCCCGAGGGACAAAAAAAAACTAAGGCCATTAACCTTTAAATATACATGTGAAAGAGAGGTTTAGGGTTTAGGGTTTAGGGTTTAGGGTTTTCGCTGCGAGTGCGCTGTCGACCCCTCCATGAAGTGGTTGGGGTCGGCGCATGAGCTGCAATGCCCGCACTCCCACCCTAATTTCAAACCTTGAACGGGTTTAGGGTTGTCTACCCCCCCAACCCCCCCTAGCAAGGGGGGCTTATATGGTTTAGAAGAAGGGCTAAAGCTTTGAGCAGTGATTTGAGAAAGTGCGGCCATGATAGGGTGTTTGTGAAGGCAATTTGCATTTAGTCATATGCGTGACATGACAATTTGCGGTCGCTTGCAGCCAAAATTGCAGAAGCGAGACAACTTCACGGTCTATGCAACCATGTTGCTTGCAGTCTGTATGGTGGGATTAGCAGGCATCAAGACATATGCATGTGACAAATCAATCGCGAGATGCGGCACAGCACAATTGCGAGCAACCTTGTTTTGCCGCCTCGAGCGCTGTTTGTCGTGGGCGTGCACTGTGCTCTACACTGCCCGCACAACATATTGCTCGCAAAGCACGTGTGGTTGTGAATTGAATGGCGACCTGTACATTTGTCACCCGCCGATGTGAAGCGAGTCTCACTTTAGATCATTTCGCCGGGGTGAAATGATGCTCCGTGAAGATGCCCGCCAGCAGGAAGTCCTTGTAGTAACCGACCCTACTGATGGCCGTGTAGGCCGCGGCGGGAACCTTCAGGGCATCCAAGTAGACGACGACGTGAGGTAGCTCTGCACCCTGAAACTTGAGGATGGTGGACGCGTAGCCGGGCCGGACGGGATAGTAGACCAAGCCGCCCCTTTCCGGGTCCGTCCACGGCCAGACGCTGACCACATAGTCGGTGGCAGTCTTGACCAGGAGGCCGCCCGTGCCGTCGTCATACTTCAGGACGGGCGCCTCCATGCCGTTGATGAAGTCGATGTCTTTCCGCACGTTGCGTGTCAGGTAAACCTTCATGCCCTTGTAGACGGGCATGGCGGGGGGCTGCAGCTCGTCAGCCGGCTTCAGCTTGCCCTGCACGTAGTTCTCGGGGTTCGCGTCCACGTCAGCCGGCAAAGTCACAAGGGGAGCGTAGTTGGGAAAGAGGGCCTTCAAGGCAGCTGCGTTGACCGAAGCAGCACCTCGCCTGGTGCACGTGAGGATGGTCGTGTGGGGCTTGGACTTCAGGAGCTTGCGCAGCCCCTTCACCGTGGGGGGGCCAGGCGGCTTCCAAGCCATCTTCTTGCGGAGCCGTCGCAAGAGCTGGGCGCTCGGCTTGCCGGTCCTGAGTACCGCCAGGAGCTTGGCATGCTCCTTGTCCTTGCACCGGTACATCTTGTGCAGGGCGACACGGTAGCAGTACAAGGTCCACAGGCGCGAGTGCCATGGCCGCTGCTCTCCCACGCCCGCCATCTGGTACCGGTCGCCCAGCAGCGCCAATGCGGGCACGCGGTCCGCAGCTACCCAAAGCTTCAGGATCTTCTCGAAGTTGACCATGTCAAGCTGCGAGAGCTCGTCGACGACGATGAGAGAGTACATGCCGAGCAAGGAAGCTTCTCCGTGCTCAGCAGCCTCATGAAGGCCGAAGGCAGCGTGGCAGGTGTCGATGTCCACGTTGTGACCGTAGCGTTCCTTCATGCGACTGGACAGCTGGGCCGTCGGCAGAGCCATCAAGACTTTGCCGCCCTTGGCCAAAGCCCGATCGATGCACGAGAAGATCACGGTGGTCTTGCCAGTGCCAGGGGGCCCCAGGCAAACGTTGGCCTTGCTGCCTCGAGCTTCTTGTCGTAGACGGTCTGCCTCGCCCTCGTCCTCTGTTTCCTCGATGGTCAACGCGCGGTCCACGGCGGTGTCCACGCGCTCTTTGAAGCCTCGCAGCAGGTCGGGAGCGAAGCTTTAATTTGCACGCTTGCTTCACATGCACAGGCTGATGCAGACGAGGCGCGGAGTTGCTCTCTGTTGAACTTGCTGGCATCCACAGGACCCGCTTTCTTCTTGGAGGCCTTGCCGCGGCGCTTCTCTTGGGCCTGCTGCTCCTTTCGGGCATCCAGCGAGCCGTCCAGGTACTCCTGAAGCATGCCGCGGTGAGCGCGGATGATGGCGAGGATGGTGTCCACGTGGTCCTTGGTGTGCGCCTCCATCTTCAGCTCCGCGCGGATCTTCTCGTCGTCCTGCCACATGGCCTGCGCCACAGGATGCTCGCAGAGGACCGCCATGGCGAAGTACTTGTGGGCTTCCGGGAGCCGGCGCGCGAGGTTCTGGGGCAGGCAGAAGTCCGTGGCCTTCTCGAAGGGAACATGAAGCATGAGCCACTGACCGAAGAAGCGGTCGTTGAACTTGGAGACGGTCTCGGCGGCCACGACTTTCTCGCCCTGCATCACGTAGCTCGCAGCAAACTCCTCCAGGGTGGACTCGCTGCCGGATTCCCTGTGCTTCTTCTTGAGCCAGTGGCAGATCTTCCCTTCGGCCGTGGTCTTACGTAGATAGTCGAGGAGGCTGATGCGCCCGCAGGCCAACTCCGCCTGCTCGTATAGCTCCACCTCGCGCGGCTTGGGGTCCTTGTCCGGGTAGGGCGCCACGAAATCGCGCTTGCCGCCGCTCTGCGTGGAGAGGTGCCACTGCCGGAACTTGGCGCCGAAGAGCTGCAGCACCATCTCGGGCTCCAGCGGCCGGTAACGCATGAGCACGGTGGCCGCGATGCTCATGGCCTCCGCGTCGTCGTTCAGCCACTCCTCACTGGCCGCATCCGAGAACTTGCTGACGTACTTGGTAACGTAGGCGCGAAGCAGGCCGTCGTCGTCGCACATCTGGAAGTCTTGGTGGCAGGGGAGCACCTCCATCAAGTCCACGATGTAGGGGCGCAAGCCCGCCGCGTGGTCGTCCTCCGTGTGCTGAAGGCGCCAGGCGCCTGCCTCGCGGTCGAAGAAAGTCGGTGCTTCGTGGACGGGCCAGCCGCTCTTCTTGTCCCGGTCATATTGGCTGCCTTCGACGTAGCCGCGGAGGTCTGCATCTTCGGGCAGCGTGGCGGACACGGTCTCGACGAGGTTCAGCTGCTCGACGTCCTCGGTCTTGACGAAGATGACGACGTGCACGTGGACTCTGCCGGAGCCGTGGTAGTCCTGGGTGGCTGCCTTGCGGGTCCCGTCTTGATACTCCAGACGCAAGAAGTAGTGCAGGCGGCGGGCTCGACCGTGCTCGTCAAGAACCCGAAAAATGTTGCTCGTCCAAGCCTGCTGCCGCGCCCATCCCCCTGTTTGCCCCAAGAGCAAGCCTTTCACAGCTTGGACCATGACGTGCACCATGTGCAATGTCTCCGCCACCGGCAGGAAGAGGCGTTCCTTGAGCAGCTTCTGCATCTCGTCGCGGACCCACTCGTGGTACGGGAAGCTCCACTCGTAGGGGGCGATGGGGAAGAAGATGCGAGGGTAGCCCACTTGCCGCACCATGTCCAGCAAGGCATAGTGCACGCCGCGCCAGTAGTCAGGGCTGAAGGCCTCGCCCTTGACCATGAGGCGCATGGGTGTCGGCAGCTGCAAGTTCTTCTTGGAGCCGATGCTGGTCCAGAGGTTCAAGTCGTACACGAACTGCAGCAGCTGGAAGTCGGCGGCGTAGCCCAGCAGGCGACCTAGCGCCAAGGCAGCGAACAGCCGCTTCATGCTGTGACGTGTGGTACCAGCGTCCTCCGCGGCCTCCTCGTCGCTGTGTTGGCTTTCCTCGTCGCTGTTGCTGTCGCGCTCGCTGTCGCTCTCGCCAGCACTGTGCCGACCGGTGTTCAGCACTTGCTCCAAGGTCGCGGCCCGCTCCTGGCGAATCACCCGCCTGGGATCCGTGGCACGTTCGTGCGTGAAGGTGTTCTTGACGTCCCAGAAGAGGACCGGCCAGAGGGCGCACTCAACGCCCACGCGCTCAATGAACTGCAGCCTGCGGCGGCGAGTAAGCTCGTCTGCCCCGGGATGCTCCCGCAGAAACTCCCCGTGCTCGCCCACGAAGGTCGAGTAGGGAGTGTCGTCCGATTCCATCAGGAAGTCGTAAGCCGCACGGGCCTTTGCCCGCATGTCCAGGTCCTGGCCAAGGCACGAGCGACAAGTCTAATAGAAAGACAAAGAGATCTACTCAGAATCCCTGGCCTGCAACAGCTTGATACGCTTCTTCACCGCCGTCGTGTGCCAGCGGAAACGGATCAGCGTCGTCTTCTGACGGTAGCCGGACTTGTGCTCGGCACGAATGACCGGCCCCACATCGATCTCCAAGGGTGACAGGGCTTGCGCAGCTTCCGGAGTGAGCCCACGCAACGCTTCCGGCACATCTGCCATCGTCACGACCGGCTGCGCCCGCACTGCTTTGCCCCTGGAGCACTTGCCCGAGAGATGCGTGGGTTGCTGCGGCCTGCCGAGCCGGCTCTCTGTGAGGTCGCAAGGCGCGAGGAGGCCGCAGCTGTCGCACAGGCTCCACGAGTCGAACAGGCACCAGCGCTCGAAGTCCTCGGCCAATTTGCGCCGCTTCGCCGGAGGCAACCCAGGGGTGTTCTCGACGGCCTCGCCAGCTCGGGTTCGCTCTGCTGGCCGGCCCATGCGGCGCCGCGCCCGAGCCCTGTCTTCCAGCACCCGCTCTCGATACTTCTTCTTCATCGCAGCCGATGCGGGGGCTACGGCTGCTTGCCGCGACGCCAAGGCGCCCTTCCACAAGTCCGGGAGGTGCTGCTTGTCCAGCAGACGACGCCGGCCACCCCGCCCGGCCGCACGCTTGTGGCCGTGCAACTCTGCTTGAAAGTACTGCACGGCCTCAGGCGGCAAGCGCTCTGCCAGAGCACGGGCACGGCTGGCTGTCGACATCCGACGGAGCTTGCCCAGCACCTGGCGGAGGATAGAATGCATCATAATGCAACGCAACAATACTAAAAGCGCACGCAACGCACCCTGCCTCTCGCTTGCCAGCGTCGTCTTCACACAGAGGCCAAAGATCTTCGGGTCGACAGAACAGGCAGCGCGTGGCTCGGCCCATCACCTGAGCTGGGCCTCCACGTGTTGCCAGCGCGAAAGTGCATCGCTCGCCATCCATGCCCATGCACATCTTCGGCTTGGCCAGCTCTGCCTGGAAGTAGCCACGGAATTCATTCGGCACGCGCTCCACGGCAAGACGCTGGTACTCGGGCGTCAGGGCCAGCAGCAAGCGTTTGATGTGTCCACGCGACCGTTGCTGGACGCAGGCGGTGGCTAGACGGTGCGGATCACATAAGACCTCAGCCGGTCGAAAAAAGTCAAGCACGGATGCGATGCCGTTTGCCATTGCTTGCCTCCCTCCGCACATGCACGTGCAACAGTGGCTCCTTCCATTGATTTGCCGGCAAGGGGCACACGTTGGAAACTTGCATCGGTGGGCTGCACGGCCGGGGTTTTGCGGCGAGAAGACACAAGCAGAGCTTGCTGTGCCAGGACACACGGAAGGCATGGCTTTGACCAAGAAGCTCGCGAGATCGCAGCGAAGTGTTCTTATTGAAATGCTATAGCTCGAGCCAGGGCTGGTAACTTGTTCCGTTGAATGCGCAGCACTGCAGCGCAGGGCTCGATATGAAGCAGGGGCATGCAGCTGCACGGTATCCACGATTTTGACTTCGCATCCGACACACAGCTTACACTGAAGTCAGATTCTGCACAACAAAAGGACATAAGGGCCGCGCCTGTGCTATTCGCGCTGCCGCAACGCTGCCGGCTTGCCCGGGCACTCAGTCAGTCGTCGCCCGGCTCCTTCTCTGCGATCTCCGGAACTGCGGCAGGCGCGTCTTCTGGCGGCGCAGGCGCCTCGGGCAAGCCTGCGTCCGGAGCAGCACGGACCTCTTCGTGCACGCTCTTTGCCTTGTCAACCATGCCCTGCATGCTCTCGAAGATCTTGATCAACTTTTCCTTCTTTGGTAAGCGCGTCTTCTGCTTCAACGTTTGCAGAGCCTTGGCAAGTCCATGCTCCGCCAACACGGCCTCGGGCACGTTATCCAACAGAGCGACCAACGCGGACAAGGGGAGACGCTCCTTCTTCGTGTCGTGATTCGCGACCATGGTCTGCAACTCGTGGGCAAACTTGCTCACCTCCGACTCTTCCCAAGACAGATGCGGGTCGGCGGCTGCATCCTCCTCCGCTTCGTCCTCCCCGTCGTCCACAGCGAGTTCGACTGCAGGCGGCTTCTCCGCAGCTGACCTCTCCGCCACCGGGGGCTTCTTCTTCGGAGCTTTGGGCTTCTTCGCCTTCCTGTTCTTGTCGCTTCCATGGGAGGTGGACGAGGAGCGGGAATCCTTGTCACTGCCGCTGTCAGAGGCTTTGTCCCCGGAGTTCTGATCGGACTCGGAGCCGGAGTCAGCTTCCCTTTCATTGCTGCTGTCTCCGAAAGCCCGCTTCTTACGTGGAGCCTTGGCTTCCAAGCGAGCAGCATTGGTCGCTGCCACGGCTTGCGCGCAACTCTCGAGAGTCTTCTTGCGGACGAACTTCTGCACGGCCTTGTCCTGCTTCGGCTCCTCCGGGATCTTCTTGGCCCAGGCTTTCGGGTTGGCCGCCAGGGCGCAGAGCTCCAGGCCGGCCATGGCACCTGCGTCCATGCGGGAGCCGGTGTCCGCCAGGCGCGCAAAGTCCTTGACTTGCTGTTTCAGCGCCTCCTTCTTCCCCAACTTCTTCAGCACCTTCTCGATGTGGGGCGATGCCGACGAAGCATCTGCACATTCCTTGTTCGTCATGTTGACCCCAGCGAGCGAGTCACGGAGAGCTTCCAGAAGCTTCTTGACGGCGGGAATCCCGGTCCGCGCAAACTTCTTGGCGGCCGAAGACGTCGGTAGCGCCGCCAGAGCTTCTGAACAAGATTCCAGCGACGCAGAAGCCATGCTGACCCCCAAGCCAAGCCGAGCAATGCACTCGGAGGATTCCGCTGTTAGCTGCTCTGCCAGCTTAGAAGCAGTGAAATAGTCCGAAGGAGCTTGCTTCTCCGTCAAGAGCATGCGACCATCCTCGTCGGGCCAGCTGCGGAGGGACGCCTTCGCGAGTAGCGTGTAGAAGGGAACGCCGGGCGGATACTTGGCCTTGCCCTTGCCATCCTTGGCGACGTGCTTGCCGGCAGACTTGCGCGGGGTCGACTTGCCCATGGCTGCAGAAGAAGAGGGAAAAGCTAAGTAGCAAGTACTACAACTCTAGCTGCTGCTTTTGATCGCCGCGACACTTCAATGAAAGCAGCTGGAAAGTCAGCTGTGTGCACATCTTAGAACACTCGTGAAAGATGCATGGGGCCGAATATGTTTTTTCACTCGCGCACCTGTTTGTCTTCCTGAGTGGGACACCGAAACCATTTCCAGCTGTACTTCGGCTGGAGTACGCTGTGGCTCTACCTAGAAAATAGCTACAGCCACGGAGGAGGAGCTTTGCAAGAGATGTCCTTCACAAGCTGCACGAGGATAAGGATTGCCAGGTGGTTCGCAACCAGGATGCGCAAGGAAGCTTTGCAAGCAGTGCATGCACGTAGGGGGCGGTCCATGCCAACACCTAGCATACATCGAGATTTCGCACGTGCAGGGAATGAATGCAATCACAAGACAACACAGCGTAGATTGTTGTAGTCGAGTTGCGATCGAGGCTGTACCTTGGCTCTGACGTCATGGTCGACAAGGTTGATTTGCTGTGTACTGCCGGCGACACCTGACCACATGACTCTTTCGCCAATAATGATCTCGCCCCAATAAGCGAAACAATTCTGCAAGAGGTTTTCATTCCTGAAGCCACAATAAGCGAAACAATTCTGCCAGAGAATTTGGTTCCTAACGCCCCAATAAGCGAAACAATTCTGCAAGACGTTTTCATTCCTGAAGCCCCAATAAGCGAAACAATTCTGCCAGAGAATTTTGTTCCTAACGCCCCAATAAGCGAAACAATTCTGCAAGAGTTTTTCATTCCAAAAGCTCCAATAAGCGAAGCAATTCTGCCAGAGATTTTCTTTACTAGCGCCCCAATAAGCGAAACAATTCTGCAAGAGGTTTTCCTTCCTAACGCCCCAAGAAGCGAAACAATTCTCCAAGAGGTTTTCATTCCCAAAGCCCCAATAAGCGAGGCAATTCTGCCAGACTAACCCTTGAAAACTCCCTGAAAGGCTTGTGCGGACTCGAGGTTTGCGTCTAGATTCTAGATGCAGTCTGGAGGCGGCTCTCGCCTCATCTGACCGAGCCTTGGCTTCGGCAGGGAAATTGATGCAAGCATGACGCAAGCATGACGCAAGCACGCTCTAGACGTGGACATGTTTGATTGCAGCCGAGTTGCGACCACCAGAGCAATGCCTGGGCGAGCACATGTTGAGTTAACATATATGTTGATGATGGCCGTGGACATGCACGTGTTTAATTGCAGCCGAGTCGCTTGCACCCAAAATCAGTCCTTGGCTTGGACATGTTCACTGAATGCATGCGTGGGAAGTATGAGAGTGTGAAGGTCTTCGAAGGCACCCCCCAGCGTACTTAGTACTGGGATGGCCTTATTTTAGGCGCCTTATAAGAGAATGTCCCGCAGCACACGCTCACTGCTTCCCCGATGTTTCTGGTCGGATTGAAACATCCTTCGCCCATATGTGTTCACCGATTGGAGATAGATCGGATCCCCGGTAGTAACGCGCACCCGCGAGCGAGTACACGCGTTCCCGTTGACAGGCTCAATGGGAAGCCCCCTTGGCCCTTGGCACTGAGGAAAACAAACCGATCCTCGCGCAAAGCGCGTCAGTGGCACACATCCCAAAAGTATGACCGTGGCCTACTTTTGGAATGCTCAAGGAAGGCACCTCGACTCTTTTTAGGTATTTGGAGGCCGCTTCGCTAGTGAACTGGCGCGTACAGCAGTCGCTGTAGTTCAACGCCATTACTAGCTTCCAAAAGACACCTGGCATGCCCCCCTTGGGGTGCGAGCGGAGGGTCCAAAAGCGCATTGTGTGTACGCGCGCGGGTCGGGGAAATCCTGGTCCCCGGGCGGTCGTAGATTGACGGTGGGTGTCAATTTTGCCCGGCTTCCAGACTGCTTAAAGCCCTTTGAAATAACTTCGGAAGCCACTTAGAACGTTTTAAAACCACTCTGAGCCTTTAAAAACCTCTCAAAACCTGCAAAAACTTGAAACCAGGCCACCCACAACGCCAAAGTGACAATCTCCAGGCCCCAAAGTGACAATCTCCAGGCCCCAAAGTGACAATCGCCAGGCCCCAGGTGACAATCTCCAGGCCCCAAAGTGACAATCGCCAGGCCCCGAGTGACAATCTCCAGG
>CAJNDT010002994.1:0-26327 GCA_905221615.1 Symbiodinium sp. CCMP2592 | reverse complement strand
TAGCTGTCGGGTTCATAAGCCAAGAAATTTTAACTTTCAGTTTTAAGAGGGTTACATTATCCCAAAAAGTTACAGTTTATAAACTCAGCTACTAAGGAATTGAGTGCAGGATCAAGGGTGGAGCCCACACATATGCAGGCCAACTGCTATGTGTAGGCTCCTTCTTGACTGCACTCCTGCCCAATCTAAAATGCAAGTTGCTGCCAATCCCGGCCATTCTGACCCAGGCCCAGCAGGCACTCAGCGATGCCACAGAAGCTGGCCTGTTCAGGTTGGATGGCCGGGCATTGGCAGACCCATCACCCAGCTGGAAAACTCTTGCATATGCAAGAGTCTTGCATTGTTTGGGCATCTGCCACTTTTTAACACACAGGGCTGCCCTGGAAGCCGCTGTGTCTGACAGGGCTTTTGCTCCAGCACCGGAGCCTGAGGAGCACGTGGATTTGTGGAGCTTCAATCCCGCTTTGCCGCCCAACCTGCCAAAGATCGCCATCACCAACGACATGACAGCGGATGCTGTCAAGAACTTGGGCAAAACCAGCACCCGGCAAATCGATTGGGCAGCGGTGGCTCTTGCACTCGGACATCCTGATAAAGCAGAATACCTGGCGGATGTGTGCAAAAACACTATGTGGCGAAAAAAGCCAGGCAGGAAAGCCACTCGAGTAATCGAATTTACTGCAACTGGCCGGGGCTCGGGTGGCAAGCCAATCGAAGCATTGGGCAGCCACCTGAGCCTAGCCACTGTGAACCTTGTAGCTCTTAAGAAAGAGCAGCAAGTGAACAGATGGTGAGAAAAGCTAGAGCAGTCGAAACCTTTGAAGCCTTGGGCCTTAACAAAAGCCTGAAGTTGAGACAAGCTATGTCTGTGCTGTGGGATGCCTGTCAGCCTAGGCTCTGCTTGGGCTGTGGCCCTCGGTGCTTGGCTGCATAGTTGTGCAGAGCTAGATAGAGCTTCGGGGTGCAAAGAAGCTATGTGCTGTGGTTGAGCTGATGTGTGTGTGTGCTGTGGCAACATGTCAAAGGTGCAGCCTGTGTGCTTGCAGCAAAGCCTCGTGTGCACGTGTGTTTTGAGTTGAGCGGTATCCCATGCTGGTGCCCAGTGGTGCCTGTGTAACCTTGGATACCATGTGCCAGCTTGGACTCTGTGCCTTGTGTTGCCCTCCACCCTGCCCCTTGCCCCGCCCTGCCCTGCCTGCCCACCCCCCCTGCCCCTGCCCCTCCCCTGCCCACCTGCCCTGCCCTGCCCACCTGCCCTGCCCTGCCTTTGCCTTTGCCTCTTGCCCATTGCTTTGAATGCTTGAGCTAGGTGTGCTTGCTTGTGTGTGTGTGTGCATGTGCATGTGCGACTTCTTGAGCTTTGTTCTTCCAGGTGCAGTGGCGGAAAATGTGTGACCTTGATCTGGGTGCGACTTGAAGCGCTTTGTGTGCGATGCGATTTGGTGTGATTGAAGGCAGCTTGTGCGAAGCTTTAAGCTAGTCCACCCATGCCTTGTTCCCAAGGTGGGGGGTGTCGAGGGCTAGTGCGGAAATGGAGTGGGTGGGTGCCTGTGTTCAAGGCGATGGTGTGCGACTGTAAAGCAGCCTGTCGTCTGCAGTATGACTTGGTGTGTTGGTGTAAGCTTGCAGCAGCTTGTGTGCAGTGCGACTTGATGCCTGAGGGGTTTGCTTTGGAGTGCCTTGAGCTTTGTTCTTCAAGGTGCAGTGGCTGAAAATGAGTGGCTTGGAATCAGCTTGGGGTATGTGTGTGTGTGCAGCTCTGCGATATGAGGTGCAATGTGCGAAGATTGCGACTTGATTGATTGCGTTTTGATTCAGTCCCGGATCAAGTAATGTGTGAAGATTGCAACTGTGATTTGAAAGTGTAAGTGTAAAGAAGACGAGTGGTAATGCCTGTGCGACAGTTTTCGGGTTTAGGGCCGAGACCCGCAAACCAAGGAAAAAGCTTGTGTGCAGTGTGGGGCACGTGTGCGGACTGGATGGATCCGTGGGACTTTGAATCAGCTTGTCTGCACTGTGACTTGGTCGATCTTGAAGTTTGTGTGTGTGTGACTTAGTGCGATCTTGAAGCTTGTGAGCAATGTGACTTTGGAAGAGCTTCGTGTGCAGTGCGAACGGTTGTGATCTGAAGCTTGTGTGTAGTGCGAGTTTGAAGTAGCTTGGTGTGCAGTGCGAATGGGTGTGATCTGAAGCTTGTGTGCAGTGCGAGTTTGAAGTAGCTTCGTGTGTAGTGAAGTGCGAATTGGTGCGATCTTGAAGCTTGTGTGCAGTGTGACTTGGTGCTACTTTAGACCAGTTTGTGTGCAATACGATTTGAGTGTGTGTGTGTGTGTGTGCAGTGGGACGTGTTTGAGTGATATAGCTTGTGTGTATCTCAAAGCACTCAGCTCCGGAGCCAGGATGGCAAAAGGGCTGTGGGCAAGCCCAAAGATGGAGCTCCCAAAAGAGAGCTGTGAGAAGAACTCAATGATTTTTGAAAGGGTTCCAAGCTGCAGGATTTAGTGCCGATTGTCTGCTTCTTCAAGTGGCACACTGTAAAATACACAAATTCATATTCGCGTTTTCGTGACGACAGCCAAGTGCAAAATATCCAGTCTTGAATGGGGAAGGCTGAGGAGTGTCCCGGAAAGGACGATGGACAGAGTTTTAGCAGGGAGCCAAATTGCTATCCTGGTCCCTGCACTGCTTCTGGTTGCTCCTGAAAAAGAACAGTCCGAACACCACTTCGTGCTGTCAGGGCGGTTTGGCCCGGCACAGAGTACAAGAGCGGTGGAATTTACAGGAAGGTATCTCCACCAGATCTGAACATGGTTTCTCGAGCTGTGCAGAATTATGGTATCGAGAGGTGTGGGTGACGGTTCGGAGTTTGTGAACGGTGCTTAACTCCAGGACTCCCTCATGCACGACATGGGCTCGCCCCTGCCTCGCCCATTTTCTTTTTTGCTCTTTTTAGCAGGGAGCCAAATTGCAATATCCTGGTCCCTGCACTGCTTCTGGTTGCATTTGCTGTTGGTAGACTGCTCTCTGTTGCTCCTGAAAAGAACAGTCCGAAGACCACTTCTTGCTGTCAGAGCGGTTTGGCCCGGAACAGAGTGCAAGAGCGGTGGAATTTACAGGAAGTTATCTCCACCAGATCTGAACATGGTTTCTCGAGCTGTGCAGAATTATGGTATCGAGAGGTGTGGTTGACGGTTCGGATTTTGTGAACGGTGCTTAACTCCAGGACTCCCTCATGCACGACATGGGCTCGCCCCTGCCTCGCCCATTTTCTTTTTTGCTCTTTTAGCAGGGAGCCAAATTGCATATCCTGGTCCCTGCACTGCTTCTGGTTGCATTTGCTGTTGGTAGACAAAAGAACAGTCAGAACACCACTTCTTGTGTCAGAGGTTGGCCCGGAACATTGTATGTGCAGAGAGCCTTGCACAGATAGGCTCTTCGAGCCAAGCTTGTGTGAAGAAAGCAATTGTAGTGATGTGTATCTGTGTGTGCTCAGTCATGCAATGTGTGTGCTTTTGCAGCAATCCTTGTGCAGTTGATCAGTGCATTCAAGCGTTTGTGCTGCTCGTGCTCCTTGCTTGCCTGCCTGTCCTTCTACCTGCCTGCTCTGCGTGCTTGCCGCTGCTGTCTGCCTGCCTTCTGTCTGTCTGTCTGTCTGCCTGCTGCCTGCCCTCTGCCTTAAGTGTTACCTGCCTGCCTGTGCCTGCCTGGCCTGCCTGTGCCTGCCTGTGCCTGTGCCTGTGCCTGCCTGCCTGCGTGCCTGCCCGCTGCCTGCCTGTGCCTGCCTGCCTGTGCCTGCCTGTACCTGCTTGCGCCTGCCTGGCCTGGTGCCTTTCTGCCTGCCTGTGCCTGTGTGTGTGCCTCTGCCTGCCTGCCTGCCTGCCTCCCTCCCTGCCCTGTGCCCTGTGCCCTGTGCCCTGTGCCCTGTGCCCTGTGCCCTGTGCCCTGTGCCCTGTGCCCTGTGCCCTGTGCCCTGTGCCCTGTGCCCTGTGCCCTGTGCCCTGTGCCCTGTGCCCTGTGCCCTGTGCCCTGTCCCCTGTGCCCTGTGCCCTGTGCCCTGTGCCCTGTGCCCTGTGCCCTGTGCCCTGTGCCCTGTGCCCTGTGCCCTGTGCCCTGTGCCCTGTGCCCTGTGCCCTGTGCCCTGTGCCCTGTGCCCTGTGCCCTGTGCCCTGTGCCCTGTGCCCTGTGCCCTGTGCCCTGTGCCCTGTGCCCTGTGCCCTGTGCCTGTGCCCTGTGCCCTGTGCCCTGTGCCCTGTGCCCTGTGCCCTGTGCCCTGTGCCCTGTGCCCAGTGCCCTGTGCCCTGTGCCCTGTGCCCTGTGCCCTGTGCCCTGTGCCCTGTGCCCTGTGCCCTGTGCCCTGTGCCCTGTGCCCTGTGCCCTGTGCCCTGTGCCCTGTGCCCTGTGCCCTGTGCCCTGTGCCCTGTGCCCTGTGCCCTGTGCCCTGTGCCCTGTGCCCTGTGCCATGTGCCCTGTGCCCTGTGCCCTGTGCCCTGTGCCCTGTGCCCTGTGCCCTGTGCCCTGTGCCCTGTGCCCTGTGCCCTGTGCCCTGTGCCCTGTGCCCTGTGCCCTGTGCCCTGTGCCCTGTGCCCTGTGCCCTGTGCCCTGTGCCCTGTGCCCTGTCTCTGTCCCCTCTGTGCCCTGTGCCCTGTCCCCTGTGCCCTGCCCCCTGCCCCCTGCCCCCTGCCCCCCGCCCCCTGCCCCCTGCCCCCTGCCCCCTGCCCCCTGCCCGCCCTGTGCCCTGTGCCTGTGCCCTGTCCTGGTGCCCTGGTGCCCTGGTGCCCTGGTGTGCCGGTGCCCTGGTGGCCCTGGTGGCCCTGGTGCCCTGGTGCCCTGGTGCCCTGGTGCCCTGGTGCCCTGGTGCCCTGGTGCCCTGGTGCCCTGGTGCCCTGGTGCCCTGGTGCCCTGGTGCCCTGGTGCCCTGGTGCCCTGGTGCCCCTGGTGCCCTGGTGACCAGGGCACTGGTGCCCTGGTGCCCTGGTGCCCTGGTGTGGTGCCCTGTGCCCTGTGCCCTGTGCCCTGCCCTGCCCTGCCCTGCCCTGCCCTGCCCTGCCCGCCTGCTGCCTGTTTGCCGCCTATTGCAGCAGGGCCATGCTTGTGTGATGTAAGCCTGTGTGCAGCTTGAGTGCCTTGAGACAGCCCTGTGTGCTACTGGACGAGCAAGCCTTGTGTTGTGTGTGTGTGTGTGTGTCTGTGTGCGACTGCCTTGAGATGTGCTGAGGGCTTGGTGCGACATGATGTGCATTTGCATGCTCTTGCTCTTCTGTCCATTTGCCTTTGCAGAGAAGATGTGCAGCTGCAGCAGGCGAGGTTTAAGTAAATTCAAGATTTGGAACTCCAGCTGCTTTTCTGGGCAGGCGAGGGGGGTTAAGCAAATTGAAGATGTGGCTCCAGTTGCATGTCTGAGCAGCTTGGGCAGGCGAGGAGGTTTAAGTAAATTGAAGATTTGGCCTCCAACTGGCAAGGAAAGGTGGTGCGAAATGTCCATTTGCCTTTGCAGAGAAGATGTGCAGCTGCAGCAGGCGAGGTTTAAGTAAATTGAAGATTTGGGCCTACAGTTGCTTGTTTGGGCAAGCAGGCCAGGAGGTTTAAGTAAATTGAAGATTTGGACCTTAAGATTTGGGCTTCCAGTTGCCTTTTTGGGTGAGGCGAGGAGGCTTACGTAAGTTGAAGATCGGGGCCTCCCAGCTGCCTTTCTGCGAGATGGTGTCTTGCCTTGGGCAGGCAAGAAGGTTTAAGTAAATTGAAGGTTGGGGCTTCCCAGCTGCCTTTCTGGGAGATGGTGTCTCGCCTTGGGCAGGCAAGAAGGTTTAAGTAAATTGAAGGTTGGGGCCTCCCAACTGCCTTTCTCTGAGATGTGTGTGTGTGTGTGTGTGTGTGTGTGTGTGCGGTGCAGCAATTGCCAAAAAGACAGCCAGGGGTTGACTTGACTGCCCCCTGCCCCCTCCCCCTCCCCCTCCTGCCCCCTGCCCTGGCCTGCCACGCCCCTGCCCCTGCCCCCTGCCCCTGCCCCTGCCTGTCATGAGCTACGTGGAAGTGTGTGTGTGTGTGTGTGTGTGTGTGTGTGTGTGTGTGTGTGTGTGTGCATGTGCATGTGCAATTGGAAGCAGTGTCTGTGCCAGCGAATGCTTTCAATGCCTTGAACCAGCCTTGGGTGCACTGTGCTGACGACGAATTGGCAGCAAGTGCGACAGCAACGACGACGACGAGAGGATTGGTGTGCTCGTGTTTGCATGTGCATGAGTAGACATATAAAGAAGACGAGTGGTAATGCTTGTGCGAGAGTTTTCGGGTTTAGGGCCTAAGCCCGACAACCAGACTGTGTGTGTGTGTGTGTGGAGCCAGGTTTAAAGGGCCTGAAAACCTAGAAAACTCATGGTTTTGCAGGATTCCAGTTCTAGGCTTTTCAGCTTGCCTGTGGAATGCAACCTGGCTAGTGCCAGGTTTAAAGGGCCTGAAAGCCTAGAAAACTCATGGTTTTTGTAGGATTCCAGTTCTAGGCTCTGGAGCTTGCCTGTGGGAGCAGCCTGGCTGGAGCCAGGTTTAAAGGGCTTGAAAGCCTAGAAAACACATGGTTTTGGTAAGATTCCAGTCCTAGGCTTTGAAGCTTGCCTGTGGAATGCAACCTGGCTAGTGCCAGGTTTAAAGGGCCTGAAAGCCTAGAAAATTCATGGTTTTTGTAGGATTCTAGTTCTAGGCTCTGGAGCTTGCCTGTGGGAGCAGCCTGGCTGGAGCCAGGTTTAAAGGGCTTGAAAGCCTAGAAAACACATGGTTTTGGTAAGATTCCAGTTCTAGGCTTTGAAGCTTGCCTGTGGAATGCAGCCTGGCTAGTGCCAGGTTTAAAGGGCCTGAAAGCCTAGAAAACTCATTGTTTTTGTAGGATTCCAGTTCTAGGCTCTGGAGCTTGCCTGTGGAGAGCAGCCTGGCTGGAGCCAGGTTTAAAAGGCTTGAAAGCCTAGAAAACTCATGGTTTTTGTAGGATTCCAGTTCTAGGCTCTGGAGCTTGCCTGTGGAGAGCAGCCTGGCTGGAGACAGGTTTAAAGGGCCTGAAAGCCTAGAAAACTCATGGTTTTTGTAGGATTCCAGTTCTAGGCTTTGAAGCTTGCTTGTGGAATGCAGCCTGGCTAGTGCCAGGTTTAAAGGGCTTGATAGCCTAGAAAACTCATGGTTTTTGTAGGATTGCAGTTCTAGGCTTTGAAGCTTGCCTGTGGAATGCAGCCTGGCTTGTTTGAGAAAACCCAGGGCTTGTGCAGGGCTTCTGTGGAGTGCAGCCTGGTTTGTGCAAGGTTCGAAGGGCTTAGTGTGTGTTGGCATGCATCGAGCTGTGTTGGAGTGTAAAGGCGAAAAACGTGCGACTTTGATCATGTGTGCTATGCGACTGGGTGCGACTTTGAAGCAGTTTGTGTGCGATGCGATTTGGTGTGATTGAGGGCAGCTTGTGCGAAGCTTTAAGCTAGTCCACCCATGCCTTGTTCCCAAGAGCTCACAATCGGGCTAGTGCGGAAATGGAGTGGGTGGGTGCCTGTGTTCAAGGCGATGTGGTGCGACTGTAAAGCAGCTTGTCGTGTGCAGCCTGATTTGGTGTGTTGGTGTAACCTTGCAGCAGCTTGTGTGCAGTGCGACTTCATGCCTGCGGGGTTTGCTTTGGGGTGCCTTGAGCTTTGTTCTTCAAGGTGCAGTGGCGGAAAATGAGTGACTTGGAATCAGCTTGGTGCATGTGTGTGTGCAGCTCTGCGATATGAGGGGCACTGTGCGAAGATTGCGACTTGCTTGATGTCGACTTGACTAATTGCGACTTGATTCCATCATGGATCAAGTAATGTGTGAAGATTGCAACATGATCGAAGCAGCAGCTTGTGAGAGGTGCTTGTGTGCAAGGCTTGATGATATGGGTGGATTTGGCTGCGGCACTTGAGAGAAGCTTGGCTGCATAGTCGGTTGATCCCCTTCAAAGTTGCAGGCTTGGAAATCCTGTGTGAAGCTCGTGTGTGTGTTTGTGTGATTGGCCATGCTTGACTCGCAAAGTTCGCCTGCAGCTGCTTTTGCTTTCGAGAAGCTCATCTCTTCCTGTTCCTTCGATTCTTGCAGTTATGTCTGCAAGACACCACCGCCCAGGGCCTTATCATGTCGGCCCAGGCGGCGAAGGTGTGAGAGAAAGGCGGCTCTTTGCACCGGCTCTGCCTGAGCCAATTGACCCGTTGCCTGACCATCACCACTCCAACCTGGCTTTGGTGAATGCAGGGAGTGCGACACCGCTTGGCAGGCAGTGGGACATCGACTATGTGTGCTTGGAGCTTACCCCCTCAGCCCTGGGCCACTTTTCTCAATACTGGGTGCTGGGTGGACAGGCCTCTAGGCACCCAAGATCAGACTTCCCCGATGGCCTGGAGCTCTGCTCGGGCAAGCCTTTTTACCTCCGGCTGCAAAGTGCTGACCAACCCTTAGGGGAGGTTTCCAGAGCCTTGGCCCTCGCTTTGATGGCAAGATCTGGAGGCCACCCCGTCCTCGTTCCTCCTCATGGACAGGAAGGGTTGTGCCTTGGGAAAAAGGAGAGGCTGTGTGCTGCTGCAACTCTGGCGGCAGCACTGCAGCGGTTGCCTGGTGCAGCAGAGTGGGGCTCCCACTATAAACTGTTCCTCTGCAATTATGGTGGAAAACTCCAGGCCAGGGAGTTCTGGACCAACTCCTTGGAGCCCACCTATAATGCCATTGTGCAAGATGTCGGCCAAGCAAAAGCTGACGACATGTGGGACTCCATGGGTTTGGATTGGGGAACCCAGAGCAAACTACAGGACGGTTCATCTTTCCTTGTTGTGTGTATGGTAAGTAATCCTTGGGTAGGTTTGTGCAATGCCTCCAAAAGCTTTCAGCCTCTAAGCTGCACAGAACCTTTCTCATATCAGTTCGAACCTTGCAGGCCAATGGTGTCGCTGTGGTGGCTCCGGTCGAAGATTTCCCGGATACACAACATTGGTGCTTCTGGAACAACAGATCAGGATACTCCATGTTCGGTCGCCTGTGCCCCGGCTATGGTGGAGTGAAACTGCCGTTCCACACCAACAGCGAGCTGCCCTTCCAGTATGTTAAAGTGTATCCCGGCACTTGGGTGCATATGTTGAAAGCTGTTGGCTTTCCATCCAATCTGGTGCCAGCACAATCCAAGGAGAAGTTTTTTGTAACCTCGCAGGAGAAGCTTAATGAGCTCCTTGTGGTGATGGCCAACAGCGAAGACTTGCCGGAGATGAGTGGCTGCAGAATCTTAGCTGTCGGGTTCATAAGCCAAGAAATTTTAACTTTCAGTTTTAAGAGGGTTACATTATCCAAAAAAGTTACAGTTTATAAACTCAGCTACTAAGGAATTGAGTGCAGGATCAAGGGTGGAGCCCACACATATGCAGGCCAACTGCTATGTGTAGGCTCCTTCTTGACTGCACTCCTGCCCAATCTAAAATGCAAGTTGCTGCCAATCCCGGCCATTCTGACCCAGGCCCAGCAGGCACTCAGCGATGCCACAGAAGCTGGCCTGTTCAGGTTGGATGGCCGGGCATTGGCAGACCCAGCACCCAGCTGGAAAACTCTTCCATATGCAAGAGTCTTGCATTGTTTGGGCATCTGCCACTTTTTAACACACAGGGCTGCCCTGGAAGCCGCTGTGTCTGGCAGGGCTTTTGCTCCAGCACCGGAGCCTGAGGAGCACGTGGATTTGTGGAGCTTCAATCCCGCTTTGCCGCCCAACCTGCCAAAGATCGCCATCACCAACGACATGACAGCGGATGCTGTCAAGAACTTGGGCAAAACCAGCACCCGGCAAATCGATTGGGCAGCGGTGGCTCTTGCACTCGGACATCCTGATAAAGCAGAATACCTGGCGGATGTGTGCAAAAACACTATGTGGCGAAAAAAGCCAGGCAGGAAAGCCACTCGAGTAATAGAATTTACTGCAACTGGCCGGGGCTCGGGTGGCAAGCCAATCGAAGCATTGGGCAGCCACCTGATCCTAGCCACTGTGAACCTTGTAGCTCTTAAGAAAGAGCAGCAAGTGAACAGATGGTGAGAAAAGATAGAGCAGTCGAAACCTTTGAAGCCTTGGGCCTTAACAAAAGCCTGAAGTTGAGACAAGCTATGTCTGTGCTGTGGGATGCCTGTCAGCCTAGGCTCTGCTTGGGCTGTGGCCCTCGGTGCTTGGCTGCATAGTTGTGCAGAGCTAGATAGAGCTTCCGGGTGCAAAGAAGCTATGTGCTGTGGTTGAGCTGATGTGTGTGTGTGCTGTGGCAACATGTCAAAGGTGCAGCCTGTGTGCTTGCAGCAAAGCCTCGTGTGCACGTGTGTTTTGAGTTGAGCGGTAGCCCATGCTGGTGCCCAGTGGTGCCTGTGTAACATTGGATACCATGTGCCAGCTTGGACTCTGTGCCTTGTGTTGCCCTCCACCCTGCCCCTTGCCCCGCCCTGCCCTGCCCTGCCTGCCCACCCACCCTGCCCCTGCCCCTCCCCTGCCCACCTGCCCTGCCCTGCCCACCTGCCCTGCCCTGCCTTTGCCTTTGCCTCTTGCCCATTGCTTTGAATGCTTGAGCTAGGTGTGCTTGCTTGTGTGTGTGTGCATGTGCATGTGCGACTTCTTGAGCTTTGTTCTTCCAGGTGCAGTGGCGGAAAATGTGTGACCTTGATCTGGGTGCGACTTGAAGCACTTTGTGTGCGATGCGATTTGGTGTGATTGAAGGCAGCTTGTGCGAAGCTTTAAGCTAGTCCACCCATGCCTTGTTCCCAAGGTGGGGGTGTCGAGGGCTAGTGCGGAAATGGAGTGGGTGGGTGCCTGTGTTCAAGGCGATGGTGTGCGACTGTAAAGCAGCCTGTCGTCTGCAGTCTGACTTGGTGTGTTGGTGTAAGCTTGCAGCAGCTTGTGTGCAGTGCGACTTGATGCCTGAGGGGTTTGCTTTGGAGTGCCTTGAGCTTTGTTCTTCAAGGTGCAGTGGCTGAAAATGAGTGGCTTGGAATCAGCTTGGTGTATGTGTGTGTGTGCAGCTCTGCGATATGAGGTGCAATGTGCGAAGATTGCGACTTGATTGATTGCGTTTTGATTCAGTCCCGGATCAAGTAATGTGTGAAGATTGCAACTGTGATTTGAAAGTGTAAGTGTAAAGAAGACGAGTGGTAATGCCTGTGCGACAGTTTTCGGGTTTAGGGCCGAGGCCCGCAAACCAAGGAAAAAGCTTGTGTGCAGTGTGGGGCACGTGTGCGGACTGGATGGATCCGTGGGACTTTGAATCAGCTTGTCTGCACTGTGACTTGGTCGATCTTGAAGTTTGTGTGTGTGTGTGTGACTTAGTGCGATCTTGAAGCTTGTGAGCAATGTGACTTTGGAAGAGCTTCGTGTGCAGTGCGAACGGTTGTGATCTGAAGCTTGTGTGTAGTGCGAGTTTGGAGTAGCTTGGTGTGCAGTGCGAATGGGTGTGATCTGAAGCTTGTGTGCAGTGCGAGTTTGAAGTAGCTTCGTGTGTAGTGAAGTGCGAATTGGTGCGATCTTGAAGATTGTGTGCAGTGTGACTTGGTGCTACTTTAGACCAGTTTGTGTGCAATACGATTTGAGTGTGTGTGTGTGTGTGTGCAGTGGGACGTGTTTGAGTGATATAGCTTGTGTGTATCTCAAAGCACTCAGCTCCGGAGCCAGGATGGCAAAAGGGCTGTGGGCAAGCCCCAAGATGGAGCTCCAAAAAGAGAGCTGTGAGAAGAACTCAATGATTTTTGAAAGGGTTCCAAGCTGCAGGATTTAGTGCCGATTGTCTGCTTCTTCAAGTGGCACACTGTAAAATACACAAATTCATATTCGCGTTTTCGTGACGACAGCCAATTGCAAAATATCCAGTCCTGAATGGGGAAGGCTGAGGAGTGTCCCGGAAAGGACGATGGACAGAGTTTTAGCAGGGAGCCAAATTGCTATCCTGGTCCCTGCACTGCTGCTGGTTGCTCCTGAAAAAGAACAGTCCGAACACCACTTCGTGCTGTCAGGGCGGTTTGGCCCGGAACAGAGTACAAGAGCGGTGGAATTTACAGGAAGGTAGCTCCACCAGATCTGAACATGGTTTCTCGAGCTGTGCAGAATTATGGTATCGAGAGGTGTGGGTGACGGTTCGGATTTTGTGAACGGTGCTTAACTCCAGGACTCCCTCATGCACGACATGGGCTCGCCCCTGCCTCGCCCATTTTATTTTTTGCTCTTTTAGCAGGGAGCCAAATTGCAATATCCTGGTCCCTGCACTGCTTCTGGTTGCATTTGCTGTTGGTAGACTGCTCTCTGTTGCTCCTGAAAAGAACAGTCCGAACACCACTTCTTGCTGTCAGAGCGGTTTGGCCCGGAACAGAGTGCAAGAGCGGTGGAATTTACAGGAAGTTATCTCCACCAGATCTGAACATGGTTTCTCGAGCTGTGCAGAATTATGGTATCGAGAGGTGTGGGTGACGGGTCGGATTTTGTGAACGGTGCTTAACTCCAGGACTCCCTCATGCACGACATGGGCTCGCCCCTGCCTCGCCCATTTTCTTTTTTGCTCTTTTAGCAGGGAGCCAAATTGCAATATCCTGGTCCCTGCACTGCTTCTGGTTGCATTTGCTGTTGGTAGACAAAAGAACAGTCAGAACACCACTTCTTGTGTCAGAGGTTGGCCAGGAACATTGTATGTGCAGAGAGCCTTGCACAGATAGGCTCTTCGAGCCAAGCTTGTGTGAAGAAAGCAATTGTAGTGATGTGTATCTGTGTGTGCTCAGTCATGCAATGTGTGTGCTTTTGCAGCAAGCCTTGTGCAGTTGATCAGTGCATTCAAGCGTTTGTGCTGCTCGTGCTCCTTGCTTGCCTGCCTGTCCTTCTACCTGCCTGCTCTGCGTGCTTGCCGCTGCTGTCTGCCTGCCTTCTGTCTGTCTGTCTGCCTGCTGCCTGCCCTCTGCCTTAAGTGTTACCTGCCTGCCTGTGCCTGCCTGGCCTGCCTGTGCCTGCCTGTGCCTGTGCCTGTGCCTGCCTGCCTGCGTGCCTGCCCGCTGCCTGCCTGTGCCTGCCTGCCTGTGCCTGCCTGTACCTGCTTGCGCCTGCCTGGCCTGGTGCCTTTCTGCCTGCCTGTGCCTGTGTGTGTGCCTCTGCCTGCCTGCCTGCCTGCCTCCCTCCCTGCCCTGTGCCCTGTGCCCTGTGCCCTGTGCCCCGTGCCCTGTGCCCTGTGCCCTGTGCCCTGTGCCCTGTGCCCTGTGCCCTGTGCCCTGTGCCCTGTGCCCTGTGCCCTGTGCCCTGTGCCCTGTGCCCTGTGCCTGTGCCCTGTGCCCTGTGCCCTGTGCCCTGTGCCCTGTGCCCTGTGCCCTGTGCCCTGTGCCCTGTGCCCTGTGCCCTGTGCCCTGTGCCCTGTGCCCTGTGTCCTGTGCCCTGTGCCCTGTGCTGTGCCTTGCCCCCTGCCCCCTGCCCCCTGCCCCCTGCCCCCTGCCCCCTGCCCCCTGCCCCTGCCCTGCCCTGCCCTGGCCTGCTGCCCTGCCCTGCCCTGTGCCCTGTGCCCTGTGCCCTCCCCTGCCCGCCCTGCTGCCCTGCCCTGCTGCCCTGCCCTGCTGCCCTGCCCTGCTCGCCCTGTGCCCTGCCCTGCTGCCTTGCGGTGTTGTCATGCCCTGCTGCCCCCTGCCCTACCCCCCTGCCCTGCCCCCTGCCCTGCCCTGCCCTGCCCTGCCCTGCCCTGCCGCCCTGCCCTGCCCTGCCCTGCCCTGCCCTGCCCTGCCCTGCCCTGCCCTGCCCTGCCCTGCCCTGCCCTGCCCTGCCCTGCCCTGCCCTGCCCTGCTGCCTGCCTGCTGCCTGTTTGCCGCCTATTGCAGCAGGGCCATGCTTGTGTGATGTAAGCCTGTGTGCAGCTTGAGTGCCTTGAGACAGCCCTGTGTGCTACTGGACGAGCAAGCCTTGTGTTGTGTGTGTGTGTGTGTGTGTGTGTGTGTGTGTGTGTGTGTGTGTGTGTGTGTGTGTGTGTGTGTGTGTGTGTGCGTGTGTGTGTGTGTGTGTGTGCGCCTGTGTGCGACTGCCTTGAGATGTGCTGAGGGCTTGGTGCGACATGATGTGCATTTGCATGCTCTTGCTCTTCTGTCCATTTGCCTTTGCAGAGAAGATGTGCAGCTGCAGCAGGCGAGGTTTCAGTAAATTCAAGATTTGGAACTTCAGCTGCTTTTCTGGGCAGGCGAGGGGGTTTAAGCAAATTGAAGATGTGGCTCCAGTTGCATGTCTGAGCAGCTTGGGCAGGCGAGGAGGTTTAAGTAAATTGAAGATTTGGCCTCCAACTCGCAAGGAAAGGTGGTGCGAAATGTCCATTTGCCTTTGCAGAGAAGATGTGCAGCTGCAGCAGGCGAGGTTTAAGTAAATTGAAGATTTAGGCCTCCAGTTGCTTGTTTGGGCAAGCAGGCCAGGAGGTTTAAGTAAATTGAAGATTTGGACCTTAAGATTTGGGCTTCCAGTTGCCTCTTTGGGTGAGGCGAGGAGGCTTACGTAAGTTGAAGATCGGGGCCTCCCAGCTGCCTTTCTGTGAGATGGTGTCTTGACTTGGGCAGGCAAGAAGGTTTAAGTAAATTGAAGGTTGGGGCTTCCCAGCTGCCTTTCTGGGAGATAGGGTTTATAAGGATGTGAAACCTATTTTTCTTCTGTAAATCCTATGGATTTCGTGAACCTATTTACAGTGCAGATAAGGCTCAAAGGTTGTAGGGGTTATAAGGATGTGAAACCTATTTTTCTTCTGTAAATCCTATGGATTTCGTGAACCTATTTGCAGTGCAGATAAGGCCCCAGACAGGTTTAAGTAAATTGAAAGGTCTTGGCCACAGGGCAAGGTTTAAGTAAATTGATAGGTCCTGGGCCCCAGAGGGGAGGTTTAAGTAAATTGAAGGGCCATGGGCCCCAGAGTAGAGGAAGGGCCTGGGCACCAGAGGAGGGGGTTTTAGGGTTTATAAGGATGTGAAACCTATTTTTCCTCTGTAAATCCTATGGATGTCGTGAACCTATTTACAGTGCGGATAAGGCTCAAAGGTTGTAGGGTTTATAAGGATGTGAAACCTATTTTTCTTCTGTAAATCCTATGGATTTCGTGAACCTATTTGCAGTGCAGATAAGGCCCCAGACAGGTTTAAGTAAAGTGAAAGGTCTTGGCCACAGGGCAAGGTTTAAGTAAATTGATAGGTCCTGGGCCCCAGAGGGGAGGTTTAAGTAAATTGAAGGGCCCTGGGCCCCAGAGTAGAGGAAGGGCCTGGGCACCAGAGGAGGGGGTTTTAGGGTTTATAAGGATGTGAAACCTATTTTTCCTCTGTAAATCATATGGATTTCGTGAACCTATTTACAGTGCGGATAAGGCTCAAAGGTTGTAGGGTTTATAAGGATGTGAAACCTATTTTTCTTCTGTAAATCCTATGGATTTCGTGAACCTATTTGCAGTGCAGATAAGGCCCCAGACCGGTTTAAGTAAATTGAAAGGTCTTGGCCACAGGGCAAGGTTTAAGTAAATTGATAGGTCCTGGGCCCCAGAGGGGAGGTTTAAGTAAATTGAAGGGCCCTGGGCCCCAGAGTAGAGGAAGGGCCTGGGCAACAGAGGAGGGGGTTTTAGGGTTTATAAGGATGTGAAACCTATTTTTCCTCTGTAAATCCTATGGATTTCGTGAACCTATTTACAGTGCGGATAAGGCTCAAAGGTTGTAGGGTTTATAAGGATGTGAAACCTATTTTTCTTCTGTAAATCCTATGGATTTCGTGAACCTATTTGCAGTGCAGATAAGGCCCAAGACAGGTTTAAGTAAATTGAAAGGTCTTGGCCACAGGGCAAGGTTTAAGTAAATTGATAGGTCCTGGGCCCCAGAGGGGAGGTTTATGTAAATTGAAGGGCCCTGGGCCCCAGAGTAGAGGAAGGGCCTGGGCACCAGAGGAGGGGGTTTTAGGGTTTATAAGGATGTGAAACCTATTTTTCCTCTGTAAATCCTATGGATTTCGTGAACCTATTTACAGTGCGGATAAGGCTCAAAGGTTGTAGGGGTTATAAGGATGTGAAACCTATTTTTCTTCTGTAAATCCTATGGATTTCGTGAACCTATTTGCAGTGCAGATAAGGCCCCAGACAGGTTTAAGTAAATTGAAAGGTCTTGGCCACAGGGCAAGGTTTAAGTAAATTGATAGGTCCTGGGCCCCAGAGGGGTGGTTTAAGTAAATTGAAGGGCCCTGGGCCCCAGAGTAGAGGAAGGGCCTGGGCACCAGAGGAGGGGGTTTTAGGGTTTATAAGGATGTGAAACCTATTTTTCCTCTGTAAATCCTATGGATTTCGTGAACCTATTTACAGTGCGGATAAGGCTCAAAGGTTGTAGGGTTTATAAGGATGTGAAACCTATTTTTCTTCTGTAAATCCTATGGATTTCGTGAACCTATTTGCAGTGCAGATAAGGCCCAAGACAGGTTTAAGTAAATTGAAAGGTCTTGGCCACAGGGCAAGGTTTAAGTAAATTGATAGGTCCTGGGCCCCAGAGGGGAGGTTTAAGTAAATTGAAGGGCCCTGGGCCCCAGAGTAGAGGAAGGGCCTGGGCACCAGAGGAGGGGGTGTTAGATTTAGGCCTCCAGTTGCTTGTTTGGGCAAGCAGGCCAGGAGGTTTAAGTAAATTGAAGATTTGGACCTTAAGATTTGGGCTTCCAGTTGCCTTGTTGGGTGAGGCGAGGAGGCTTACGTAAGTTGAAGATCGGGGCCTCCCAGCTGCCTTTCTGTGAGATGGTGTCTTGCCTTGGGCAGGCAAGAAGGTTTAAGTAAATTGAAGGTTGGGGCTTCCCAGCTGCCTTTGTGGGAGATGGTGTCTCGCCTTGGGCAGGCAAGAAGGTTTAAGTAAATTGAAGGTTGGGGCCTCCCAACTGCCTTTCTCTGAGATGTGTGTGTGTGTGTGTGTGTGTGTGTGTGTGTGTGTGTGTGCGGTGCAGCAATTGCCAAAAAGACAGCCAGGGGTTGACTTGACTGCCCCCTGCCCCCTCCCCCTCCCCCTCCTGCCCCCTGCCCTGGCCTGCCTGCCTTGCCCTGCCCCTCTATGTCTCCTGCTGTCCCTGTCCCTGCCAATCTGCCTCTGCCCCTGCCCCTCCTCCCTGCCCTGTTTTGGACCCCTCCCTGCCCCCCTGCCTGCCTCTCTCTGCCCCTGGCCCCTGCCTGCCCCCTGCCCCCTGCCCCTGCCCCTCCTTCCCTGCCTGCCCTGCCCTGCCCCTGAGCCCTGCCCCCTGCCCCTGCCCCTGCCCCTGCCCCCTGCCCCTGCCCCTGCCTGTCATGAGCTACGTGGAAGTGTGTGTGTGTGTGTGTGTGTGTGTGTGTGTGTGTGTGTGTGTGTGTGCATGTGCATGTGCAATTGGAAGCAGTGTCTGTGCCAGCGAATGCTTTCAATGCCTTGAACCAGCCTTGGGTGCACTGTGCTGCCGACGAATTGGCAGCAAGTGCGACAGCAACGACGACGACGAGATGATTGGTGTGCTCGTGTTTGCATGTGCATGAGTAGACATATAAAGAAGACGAGTGGTAATGCTTGTGAGAGAGTTTTCGGGTTTAGGGCCTAAGCCCGACAACCAGACTGTGTGTGTGTGTGTGGAGCCAGGTTTAAAGGGCCTGAAAACCTAGAAAACTCATGGTTTTGTAGGATTCCAGTTCTAGGCTTTTCAGCTTGCCTGTGGAATGCAGCCTGGCTAGTGCCAGGTTTAAAGGGCCTGAAAGCCTAGAAAACTCATGGTTTTTGTAGGATTCCAGTTCTAGGCTCTGGAGCTTGCCTGTGGGAGCAGCCTGGCTGGAGCGAGGTTTAAAGGGCTTGAAAGCCTAGAAAACACATGGTTTTGGTAAGATTCCAGTTCTAGGCTTTGAAGCTTGCCTGTGGAATGCAACCTGGCTAGTGCCAGGTTTAAAGGGCCTGAAAGCCTAGAAAATTCATGGTTTTTGTAGGATTCCAGTTCTAGGCTCTGGAGCTTGCCTGTGGGAGCAGCCTGGCTGGAGCCAGGTTTAAAGGGCTTGAAAGCCTAGAAAACTCATGGTTTTTGTAAGATTCCAGTTCTAGGCTTTGAAGCTTGCCTGTGGAATGCAGCCTGGCTAGTGCCAGGTTTAAAGGGCCTGAAAGTCTAGAAAACTCATGGTTTTTGTAGGATTCCAGTTCTAGGCTCTGGAGCTTGCCTGTGGAGAGCAGCCTGGCTGGAGCCAGGTTTAAAGGGCTTGAAAGCCTAGAAAACTCATGGTTTTTGTAGGATTCCAGTTCTAGGCTCTGGAGCTTGCCTGTGGAGAGCAGCCTGGCTGGTGACAGGTTTAAAGGGCCTGAAAGCCTAGAAAACTCATGGTTTTTGTAGGATTCCAGTTCTAGGCTCTGGACCTTGCCTGTGGAGAGCAGCCTGGCTGGAGACAGGTTTAAAGGGCTTGAAAGCCTAGAAAACTCATGGTTTTTGTAGGATTCCAGTTCTAGGCTCTGGACCTTGCCTGTGGAATGCAGCCTGGCTAGTGCCAGGTTTAAAGGGCTTGAAAGCCTAGAAAACTCATGGTTTTTGTAGGATTGCAGTTCTAGGCTTTGAAGCTTGCCTGTGGAATGCAGCCTGGCTTGTTTGAGAAAACCCAGGGCTTGTGCAGGGCTTCTGTGGAGTGCAGCCTGGTTTGTGCAAGGTTCGAAGGGCTTAGTGTGTGTTGGCATGCATCGAGCTGTGTTGGAGTGTAAAGGCGAAAAACGTGCGACTTTGATCATGTGTGCTATGCGACTGGGTGCGACTTTGAAGCAGTTTGTGTGCGATGCGATTTGGTGTGATTGAGGGCAGCTTGTGCGAAGCTTTAAGCTAGTCCACCCATGCCTTGTTCCCAAGAGCTCACAATCGGGCTAGTGCGGAAATGGAGTGGGTGGGTGCCTGTGTTCAAGGCGATGTGGTGCGACTGTAAAGCAGCTTGTCGTGTGCAGTCTGATTTGGTGTGTTGGTGTAACCTTGCAGCAGCTTGTGTGCAGTGCGACTTCATGCCTGAGGGGTTTGCTTTGGGGTGCCTTGAGCTTTGTTCGTCAAGGTGCAGTGGCGGAAAATGAGTGACTTGGAATCAGCTTGGTGCATGTGTGTGTGCAGCTCTGCGATATGAGGGGCACTGTGCGAAGATTGCGACTTGCTTGATGTCGACTTGACTAATTGCGACTTGATTCCATCATGAATCAAGTAATGTGTGAAGATTGCAACATGATCGAAGCAGCAGCTTGTGAGAGGTGCTTGTGTGCAAGGCTTGATGATATGAGTGGATTTGGCTGCGGCACTTGAGAGAAGCTTGGCTGCATAGTCGGTTGATCCCCTTCAAAGTTGCAGGCTTGGAAATCCTGTGTGAAGCTCGTGTGTGTGTTTGTGTGATTGGCCATGCTTGACTCGCAAAGTTCGCCTGCAGCTGCTTTTGCTTTCGAGAAGCTCAACTCTTCCTGTTCCTTCGATTCTTGCAGTTATGTCTGCAAGACACCACCGCCCAGGGCCTTATAATGTCGGCCCAGGCGGCGAAGGTGTGAGAGAAAGGAGGCTCTTTGCACCGGCTCTGCCTGAGCCAATTGACCCGTTGGCTGACCATCACCACTCCAACCTGGCTTTGGTGAATGCAGGGAGTGCGACACCGCTTGGCAGGCAGTGGGACATCGACTATGTGTGCTTGGAGCTTACCCCCTCAGCCCTGGGCCACTTTTCTCAATACTGGGTGCTGGGTGGACAGGCCTCTAGGCACCCAAGATCAGACTTCCCCGAGGCCTGGAGCTCTGCTCGGGCAAGCCTTTTTACCTCCGGCTGCAAAGTGCTGACCAACCCTTAGGGGAGGTTTCCAGAGCCTTGGCCCTCGCTTTGATGGCAAGCTCTGGAGGCCACTCCGTCCTCGTTCCTCCTCATGGACAGGAAGGGTTGTGCCTTGGGAAAAAGGAGAGGCTGTGTGCTGCTGCAACTCTGGCGGCAGCACTGCAGCGGCTGCCTGGTGCAGCAGAGTGGGGCTCCCACTATAAACTGTTCCTCTGCAATTATGGTGGAAAACTCCCGGCCAGGGAGTTCTGGACCAACTCCTTGGAGCCCACCTATAATGCCATCGTGCAAGATGTCGGCCAAGCAAAAGCTGACGACATGTGGGACTCCATGGTTTTGGATTGGGGAACCCAGAGCAAACTACAGGACGGTTCATCTTTCCTTGTTGTGTGTATGGTAAGTAATCATTGGGTAGGTTTGTGCAATGCCTCCAAAAGCTTTCAGCCTCTAAGCTGCACAGAACCTTTCTCATATCAGTTCGAACCCTGCCGGCCAATGGTGTCGCTGTGGTGGCTCCGGTCGAAGATTTCCCGGATACACAACATTGGTGCTTCTGGAACAACAGATCAGGATACTCCATGTTCGGTCGCCTGTGCCCCGGCTATGGTGGAGTGAAACTGCCATTCCACACCAACAGCGAGCTGCCCTTCCAGTATGTTAAAGTGTATCCCGGCACTTGGGTGCATATGTTGAAAGCTGTTGGCTTTCCATCCAATCTGGTGCCAGCACAATCCAAGGAGAAGTTTTTTGTAACCTCGCAGGAGAAGCTTAATGAGCTCCTTGTGGTGATGGCCAACAGCGAAGACTTGCCGGAGATGAGTGGCTGCAGAATCTTAGCTGTCGGGTTCATAAGCCAAGAAATTTTAACTTTCAGTTTTAAGAGGGTTACATTATCCCAAAAAGTTACAGTTTATAAACTCAGCTACTAAGGAATTGAGTGCAGGATCAAGGGTGGAGCCCACACATATGCAGGCCAACTGCTATGTGTAGGCTCCTTCTTGACTGCACTCCTGCCCAATCTAAAATGCAAGTTGCTGCCAATCCCGGCCATTCTGACCCAGGCCCAGCAGGCACTCAGCGATGCCAGAGAAGCTGGCCTGTTCAGGTTGGATGGCCGGGCATTGGCAGACCCAGCACCCAGCTGGAAAACTCTTGCATATGCAAGAGTCTTGCATTGTTTGGGCATCTGCCACTTTTTAACACACAGGGCTGCCCTGGAAGCCGCTGTGTCTGGCAGGGCTTTTGCTCCAGCACCGGAGCCTGAGGAGCACGTGGAGTTGTGGAGCTTCAATCCCGCTTTGCCGCCCAACCTGCCAAAGATCGCCATCACCAACGACATGACAGCGGATGCTGTCAAGAACTTGGGCAAAACCAGCACCCGGCAAATCGATTGGGCAGCGGTGGCTCTTGCACTCGGCCATCCTGATAAAGCAGAATACCTGGCGGATGTGTGCAAAAACACTATGTGGCGAAAAAAGCCAGGCAGGAAAGCCACTCGAGTAATCGAATTTACTGCAACTGGCCGGGGCTCGGGTGGCAAGCCAATCGAAGCATTGGGCAGCCACCTGATCCTAGCCACTGTGAACCTTGTAGCTCTTAAGAAAGAGCAGCAAGTGAACAGATGGTGAGAAAAGCTAGAGCAGTCGAAACCTTTGAAGCCTTGGGCCTTAACAAAAGCCTGAAGTTGAGACAAGCTATGTCTGTGCTGTGGGATGCCTGTCAGCCTAGGCTCTGCTTGGGCTGTGGCCCTCGGTGCTTGGCTGCATAGTTGTGCAGAGCTAGATAGAGCTTCGGGGTGCAAAGAAGCTATGTGCTGTGGTTGAGCTGATGTGTGTGTGTGCTGTGGCAACATGTCACAGGTGCAGCCTGTGTGCTTGCAGCAAAGCCTCGTGTGCACGTGTGTTTTGAGTTGAGCGGTAGCCCATGCTGGTGCCCAGTGGTGCCTGTGTAACCTTGGATACCATGTGCCAGCTTGGACTCTGTGCCTTGTGTTGCCCTCCACCCTGCCCCTTGCCCCGCCCTGCCCTGCCTGCCCACCCACCCTGCCCCTGCCCCTCCCCTGCCCCCCTGCCCTGCCCTGCCCACCTGCCCTGCCCTGCCTTTGCCTTTGCCTCTTGCCCATTGCTTTGAATGCTTGAGCTAGGTGTGCTTGCTTTTGTGTGTGTGTGCATGTGCATGTGCGACTTCTTGAGCTTTGTTCTTCCAGGTGCAGTGGCGGAAAATGTGTGACCTTGATCTGGGTGCGACTTGAAGCACTTTGTGTGCGATGCGATTTGGTGTGAGTGAAGGCAGCTTGTGCGAAGCTTTAAGCTAGTCCACCCATGCCTTGTTCCCAAGGTGGGGGGTGTCGAGGGCTAGTGCGGAAATGGAGTGGGTGGGTGCCTGTGTGCAAGGCGATGGTGTGCGACTGTAAAGCAGCCTGTCGTCTGCAGTCTGACTTGGTGTGTTGGTGTAAGCTTGCAGCAGCTTGTGTGCAGTGCGACTTGATGCCTGAGGGGTTTGCTTTGGAGTTCCTTGAGCTTTGTTCTTCAAGGTGCAGTGGCTGAAAATGAGTGGCTTGGAATCAGCTTGGTGTATGTGTGTGTGTGCAGCTCTGCGATATGAGGTGCAATGTGCGAAGATTGCGACTTGATTGATTGCGTTTTGATTCAGTCCCGGATCAAGTAATGTGTGAAGATTGCAACTGTGATTTGAAAGTGTAAGTGTAAAGAAGACGAGTGGTAATGCCTGTGCGACAGTTTTCGGGTTTAGGGCCGAGACCCGCAAACCAAGGAAAAAGCTTGTGTGCAGTGTGGGGCACGTGTGCGGACTGGATGGATCCGTGGGACTTTGAATCAGCTTGTCTGCACTGTGACTTGGTCGATCTTGAAGTTTGTGTGTGTGTGACTTAGTGCGATCTTGAAGCTTGTGAGCAATGTGACTTTGGAAGAGCTTCGTGTGCAGTGCGAACGGATGTGATCTGAAGCTTGTGTGTAGTGCGAGTTTGAAGTAGCTTGGTGTGCAGTGCGAATGGGTGTGATCTGAAGCTTGTGTGCAGTGCGAGTTTGAAGTAGCTTCGTGTGTAGTGAAGTGCGAATGGGTGCGATCTTGAAGCTTGTGTGCAGTGTGACTTGGTGCTACTTTAGACCAGTTTGTGTGCAATACGATTTGAGTGTGTGTGTGTGTGTGTGTGTGTGTGCAGTGGGACGTGTTTGAGTGATATAGCTTGTGTGTATCTCAAAGCACTCAGCTCCGGAGCCAGGATGGCAAAAGGGCTGTGGGCAAGCCCCAAGATGGAGCTCCCAAAAGAGAGCTGTGAGAAGAGCTCAATGATTTTTGAAAGGGTTCCAAGCTGCAGGATTTAGTGCCGATTGTCTGCTTCTTCAAGTGGCACACTGTAAAATACACAAATTCATATTCGCGTTTTCGTGACGACAGCCAATTGCAAAATATCCAGTCTGGAATGGGGAAGGCTGAGGAGTGTCCCGGAAAGGACGATGGACAGAGTTTTAGCAGGGAGCCAAATTGCTATCCTGGTCCCTGCACTGCTTCTGGTTGCTCCTGAAAAAGAACAGTCCGAACACCACGTCGTGCTGTCAGGGCGGTTTGGCCCGGAACAGAGTACAAGAGCGGTGGAATTTACAGGAAGGTATCTCCACCAGATCTGAACATGGTTTCTCGAGCTGTGCAGAATTATGGTATCGAGAGGTGTGGGTGACGGTTCGGATTTTGTGAACGGTTCAGTAGACAATCCAAGAAGTTCAAGAAATTCCTTGAAACCTCCAGCCATGTGCTCCGCACACAGTGCTTTCGCAAGACAGCGTCCGCACTGCAAGAATAGCAACGATCGCACCGATCTTGAACCAGGCTGCAAGAGACTGGCATCACGCGCAGCGCATGCCCGACGTGCAGCAGAGGCAACCCAAAACTCCGAGTAAGGCCCGTGCAGCAAGGACTGGATGGTGGTCGCCGAAGAACAGGAAACTGCGCAGCAAAGAAAAGCAAGCGACGCCGATGCACTCGTTTGCTCCCTCACACTCACTCAGCAGCTTTTGCACACTCCGTCGGTCCAATCACGGCTCCGTGCAGAGGCTACATATATAGCCCACGAGCAGAACGTGCAGCTTTCGCAAGACAGCGTCCACTGCTCCGCACAGGGAGGCTACATATAACATATATAGCCCACGGTCGGAATGCAGCTTTCGCAAGACAGCGTCCACTGCTCCGCACGAGGACAAGACTGCACGACCTTTAGTCAACTCTACTCCTACGTGCGTCTCTGTCGCTGAAATACGATCATAAGTTCGAGTTCCGTCTTCAGCAACTCCTTCATGAGATCCGTCGCATGGATGGTGTTCACGGAAACGATCTTATCCCCTTTCTGCACCCGCCGCACACGGCACGACGACGAGGAAGGCATCGACTCCATGAGTGCGTTGTGCGTGTCAACAAGCCCATCTGGTACGACTTCGAACACCTCCATGGTGCGAGTGACATATTTCAGTCCGATCTTACTCTCTCTTCTGTCACGATGAAGCATCACCATAAATTCTTTCTTATGGGTCCGCATTCCATGAAGCGGGGGTGGAGGCGCAGGACGATGACCGCCTCCTTGCTCGGCACCACGATTGCACAAAGCAGCCACACGCTCTCTGACGATTTCATTGCCAGGACGAGGCCGCCGCATATATAGCCCACGAGCAGAATGCAGCTTTCGCAAGACAGCGTCCACTGCTCCGCACGGGGAGGTTATCAAGGCGGTTCAGGCCAAACACTGCAGAAGTGTGTACAGGTGGAGCAGCGACATAAAACTGCTCAGACTCGATAACACACGTCGAAGCTCACAAGTAGAATATTGAATACTTGACAACACGACATGAGCCAAATCGTAGTATCAAAACACAGCAACACAGTTGCACGTCAACAGATAGGATCGGCTGCTGTGCCTTCTCCTCGCACCGAGGCAGCAGCTTCTGGACCTCGTGCAGAGAACTGCACTCATAGCACACGAAAACACGCATTTCGCTCGTGTGCAGACGCATATGTTTTGATCGTCGTCGTGCTAACCATGCGAAATGGGCTCCGCCGCGCCGGTCGAACTTTCGCAAGACAGCGTCCATTCGGCGGCTTGCGGCAGCCGGAGCTGCACTCGATCGTTAAAAAAAACAGCAAACCAAGCCCCACCAGCGGCTCAGGCACTCTGCCACCCTTCGGAAAGGGTATATAGCAGTGTCCCGTCCTCGGAGCGCAATTCGGCACGAAGTGGCATGTGGAGACGATACCACCGGGTCCGCTCGGGTGTCTTCTCCAACAGTTGCATTTCCTTGGCGACACTTTATCCTGATCAAAACAAAAGCGCATGCTGTCGTGTCCCTGCAATTCACGAGATTTTCCAAGATGCCAGCAGCGTCATGTAGCCGATCGCGGTGAATGTGATCTCATGGGCCCGCACGGCATGCGGGTCGCCATGAAGCGTCCACTCTCCTCCCTGCCATGAATGTAAGTCGCTCTCCACGCAGCGTTGAATGGCCTCCGAACGACAGCAACTGAAACGATGCCTTAACACTTATCGCTGTGATATATCACCGCCGAGGCGCTGTGACTGCGTCAGGACGCAATCCCCAGCGACCCCTGTGCGTACCCGCCACTTGCCCTCCGGCCAGGACTCGATCCGACTGATCGGCTGTCAGGCCCACGAAGACACGAAGTTCATTCATGGCAGAAATTGCCATTACTCACCCTGTGCTTTCGCAAGACGGCGTCTACACAGCCCACAAACAGATCAAAGCTGCTATGCCGCTGATGTTGAACCAAGCTGCGCGAGACTGACATCACGTGCAGGGCAGAGTATCATACGACACATGCCGGTCTGAGACAGCCGAGGCTCTGAATACATCCACATAAGGGCCCCGCACGAAGGCGCGGATGATGCTTCCCGTAGAGTCCTTCAGCTTGCAAGACGACATGCGAGTTTCTCGACGATCGTTTCTGTTAAGAGCACAACACCGCACACAACCCAGACCTGCCTTCGCAACCTTCGGCCACGACGTAGAAGATGCCTGATCGCAAGACAGCGTCCTCCGAACTGCCGGCGCCGCGACCAGGATCCGGATCAGCAACTGAACTTCGCAAGACAGCGTCCTCAAAGTTGCTGGCGCCGGCAGCTGGACTTCGCAAGACAGCGTCCTCCAAACTGCCGGCGCCGCGACCAGGATCAGGATCAGCAACTGAACTTCGCAAGACAGCGTCCACACGAAAACACGCATTTAGCTCGTGTGCAGACGCATATGCTTTTTATCATCGCCGTGCTAACCGTACGAAATGGGTTCCGCCGCGCCGGCCGAACTTTCGCAAGACAGCGTCCATTCGGCGGCTAGCGACCCCTGTGCGTACCCCCCACTTGCCCTCCGCCCAGGACTCGAGCCGACTGATCGGCTGTCAGGCCCACGAAGACACGAAGTTCATTCATGGCAGAAATTGTCATTACTCACCCTGTGCTTTCGCAAGACGGCGTCTGCACAGCCCACAAACAGATCAAAGCTGCTATGCCGCTGATGTTGAACCAAGCTGCACGAGA
>CAJNDT010002993.1:0-20000 GCA_905221615.1 Symbiodinium sp. CCMP2592 | reverse complement strand
CAACAAAATTGGGATGTCGGGGCGATGAAATAGGCGTGTCGGGGCGATCAAAATACGGAGCATCTCCATTGCCGCACAGCATCCATCTGCGCACCATGATAATGTTCAGATCAGAGCTCATCCATTGCAGTGGCAGTGAGAGCAGTAGTAGTTGTAGCAGTAGTTGTTGTAGTCGTCGTCGATGTAGTAGTTGTCGCAGTAGTAGTAGTCGTAGTAGTAGTGTAAGTAGTCGTCGTAGTAGTAGTAGTAGTAGTAGCAGTAGTGGTAGTAGTAGTCATAGTAGTAGTAGTAGTAGTCGTCGTCGTAGTAGTTGTCGCAGTAGCAGTAGTAGTCGTTGTAGTAGTAGCAGTAGTAGTAGTCGTACTAGTAGTAGTAGTAGTAGTCGTCGTCGTAGTTTTAGTAGTTGTTGCAGTTGTTGCAGTAGTAGTAGTAGTCGTCGTCGTAGTAGTAGTTGTTGCAGTAGTAGTAGTCGCAGTAGTAGTAATAGTAGTAGTAGTAGTATTAGCAGCAGCAGTAGTAGTGGTAGTAGTAGTAGTCGTCGTCGTCGTCGTAGTAGTTGTCGCAGTAGTAGCAGTCGTAGTAGTAGTGATCGTAGTAGCAGTCGTAGTAGTAGTAGTAGTAGTGATAGTAGTAGTAGTAGTAGTAGTAGTAGCAGTAGTAGTAGTAGTGGTGGTAGCAGTAGTAGTAGTTGCAGTAGTAGTAGTACTAGTAGTAGTAGTAGTAGTAGTAGTAGTAGTAGTAGTAGTAGTAGTAGTAGTTGTAGTAGTAGTAGTACTAGTAGTAGTAGTAGTAGTAGTAGTAGTAGTAGTAGTAGTAGTGGTAGTAGTGGTAGTAGTAGTTCAGCCCAAATCCCGTAAACATAGGATCCCAAGTTCCAGAATCCGCAGGTTTAAGCCCCCGCATCTCTCAATGTTTTACTCGCACAGATTGAACTCAATTATCGCCGCGACCGCGGGAAGAGGCACCACTTGGTTCGTGGATTACCCCCGCGCACTGCTACTACTACTACTACTACTACTACTACTACTACTACTGGTACTACTGCCATTACTACTACGACTACTACTACTGCGACAACTAGCACAACCAATACTACTACTACTACTACTACTACTACTACTATTACTGTTACTACTACTACTACTACTACTACTACTACTACTACTACTGCTACTACTACTAAAACTACTACTACTATGACTACTACTACCACTACTACTACTACTACTACTACTACTACTACGACGACTACTTACACTACTACTACGACTACTACTACTGCGCCAACTACTACATCGACGACGACTACAACAACTACTGCTACAACTACTACTGCTCTCACTGCCACTGCAATGGATGAGCTCTGATCTGAACATTATCATGGTGCGCAGATCGATGCTGTGCGGCAACGGAGATGCTCCGTATTTTGATCGCCCCGACACGCCTATTTCATCGCCCCGACATCCCAATTTTGTCGCCCCGAAATTTCTCTGTGAACCGAGATTGGCACATTGAAATCTCGGGGCTTGGCGGCCCCAAAGCGCCTTCCAGCAAACCCCACACAGCTGGAATTTCCGGTTTGCCGCAAGCCCGCCTTAGTCTAGCGGTTAAGCCACCGGCTCAGAAGCCCACGTGCGCGGGCTCAAATCCCGCCCCCGTCATTTTTGCTCTTTGCCGCCTCTTCCCAGACCTGGATTTAGAGCTGCTTGTCCTTTTCCGGAGGAGGCGGCAAAAAGCAAAAATGACAGGGGCGGGATTCGAGCCCGCGCACGTGGGCTTCTGAGCCGGTGGCTTAACCGCTAGACTAAGGCGGGCTTGCGGCAAACCGGAAATTCCAGCTGTCTGGGATTTGCTGGAAGGCGCTTTGGGGCCGCCAAGCCCCGAGATTTCAATGTGCCAATCTCGGCTCACAGAGAAATTTCGCGGCGATAAAATTGGGATGTCGGGGCGATGAAATAGGCGTGTCGGGGCGATCAAGATACGGATGTCGCAGCGATAAGACGGAGATGTCGGAGCGACAAAATGCGGATGTCGAGACAGTAACATAGGGTTGTCAGGGCGAGAGCATAGGGATGTCGAGGTGAAGGTGCAGAGTTGAAACTGACAGAAACTAGTTGCTACTTGTTGATGCTGGTTGTTACCGGCTGCCAGTGCCAATGTCCAGTCTAGTGCTGATGTTAGTGTAAGTATTAGTGTTATCTTGTAATGTATGCTTCTGTGTTAGACTGCCTTTCGATGACTAGCAGGCCTTTTACCCGCTTCCAAGCAAGCAACACACGGATGCATCAAGTGCCAAACAACACACAGTGCACTTTTGCGAAAAGAGGCGGCTGGTGCAACATAGCGGATTCATTTTGTACTTGTCCGGCATTGGCGAACGGAACTCTCTCGCCACCAATTTTTTCCATCTGGCAGGCTGCTGCGAAAGCCAGGGTGACAGCAGAGAAAGAGTCACAGCCCAAGAAGCAGCGGAAGATGCTGACTGGCGGCTGCAGAGCGCATGAGGCGCAAGCTTCGGGCAGAGGACCGCCAAGCACAGAAGCCAGTGACAACACCGGGACACCGAGGAGGACAAGAACACCTTGTGAGCATGAGGGTTTCAGGGAGTTCAGGGAAGAAGTAGGCCCCTAAGCCCCTAACCCCGCACCCAACCCGTTCTTTTCCAAAAGACACAGGCGCCGCTAAATACACAAGACCAAGAATATCCCGGCTTAAGGTTTGGGGATTTAGGGTTTGTTGTCACTACCTCTACAACCATTACTACTACTACTACTATTACTACTACTACTACTACTACCAATACTACCACTACTACTACTATTACCACTACTACTACGACTACTACTACTACTGCAACAAGTACTACGACAACGATGACAACGACGACTACTACTACTACCACCACTACTACTACAACTACTACTACTACTGCGACAACTACTAGGACGACGACTACTTCTACTGCTACTAGTACTACTAGTACTACTACTACTACTACTACTACTACTACTACTACTACTACTACTCCTGCTACTACTACTACTACTACTACTACTACTGCTACTACGACTACTACTACTGTAACAACCACTGGGACGACGACGACTACTACTACTACTACTACTACTACTACTACTACAGCTACTACGACTACTACTACTGCGACAACCACTGCGACGACGACTACCACCACAATTATTACCAGTGCTATCACTGCCACTGTAATGGATGAGCTCTGATCTGAACATTATCATGGTGCGCATATGGATGCTGTGCGGCAACGGAGATGCTCCGTATTTTGATCGCCCCGACACGCCTATTTCATCGCCCCGACATCCCAATTTTATCGCCCCGAAATTTCTCTGTGAGCCGAGATTGGCACATTGAAATCTCGGGGCTTGGCGGCCCCAAAGCGCCTTCTAGTAAATCCCAGACAGCTGGAATTTCCGGTTTGCCGCAAGCCCGCCTTAGTCTAGCGGTTAAGCCACCGGCTCAGAAGCCCACGTGCGCGGGCTCGAATCCCGCCCCTGTCATTTTTGCTTTTTGCCGCCTCCTCCGGAAAAGGACAAGCAGCTCTAAATCCAGGTCTGGGAAGAGGCGGCAAAGAGCAAAAATGACGGGGGCGGGATTTGAGCCCGCGCACGTGGGCTTCTGCGCCGGTGGCTTAACCGCTAGACTAAGGCGGGCTTGCGGCAAACCGGAAATTCCAGCTGTCTGGGGTTTGCTGGAAGGCGCTTTGGGGCCGACAAGCCCCGAGATTTCAATGTGCCAATCTCGGCTCACAGAGAAATTCCGGGGCGACAAAATTGGGATGTCGGAGCGATGAAATAGGCGTATCGGGGCGATAAAAATACGGAGCATCTCCGTTGCCGCAGAGCATCCATGTGCGCATCATGATAATGTTCAGATCAGAGCTCATCCATTGCAGTGGCAGTGATAGCAATAGTAATAATTGTCGCGGTAGTCGTCGTCGTAGTGGTTGTCGCAGTAGTAGTAGTCGTCGTAGCAGTAGTAGTAGTAGTAGTAGTAGTAGTAGTAGTAGTAGCAGGAGTAGTAGTAGTAGTAGTAGTAGTAGTAGTAGTAGTAGTAGTACTGGTAGTCATCCAGCCAGCATCCGAAACCAGAGACTTCCAGTACTAAGGTTGTACTACGATGAAGCACCATGCTGCCAGCATCCGAAACAAGGCACGTCCAGCACAAAGGTTGTATAGCAATCCAGGGCGGCAAAGCGGAAACTGCAACTCCAGGGTGTGCAAAACTGGTGCCTCAGGGAGCGAGGTTTTCCTCGAGCAGGGGGGTGGATGCTCAATTCCCACCCGGTGGGCCCTGAGGATTGTGAAGATCACGTGGAGGGCCCTGCAATAACTTGATCCCATCATTCGTCTCCAAGCTGGTGTTGGCACCGGCTTCAAGGAGCATGGGATCAACCTCTGGCGGCCGGGAGCAGCTGGAGGATTTTTTTTTTTTTTGGCAAATGGCATTTTGCATACTACTACTACTACTACTACTACTACAACTACTACTACTACTACTACTACTACTACTACTACTACTACTACTACTACTACTACTACTACTACTACTGTTGCTACTACTACTACTACTACTACAACTACTACTGCTACTACTACTACTACTGCTGCTACTACTACTACTACTACTTTAGGGGTTTAGGGTTTAGGGGTTTAGGGTTTAGGGTTTAGGGTTTAGGGTTTAGGGTTTAGGGTTTACGGTTTAGGGTTTAAGGTTTAGGGTTTAGGGTTTAGGGTTTAGGGGTTAGGGTTTAGGGTTTATAGAAGGTGTGTAGGGGTTGGGTCCGGAGTTTTGGCGGGTTTTGGCGGGTTTCGGGCGGGTTTCGACCGGGTTTCGAGCGGGCTTCGAGCGGGTAGGGTTTAGGGTTTAGGGTTTAGGGTTTAGGGTTTAGGGTTTAGGGTTTAGGGTTTAGGGTTTAGGGTTTAAGGTTTAGGGTTTAGGGTTTAGGGTTTAGGGTTTAGGGTTTAGGGTTTAGGGTTTAGGGTTTAGGGTTTACGATTAGCTGGTCTAAGAAATCACTAGCCCAGCAGTGTAGTAGTAAAAAACCCACCCGCCCAAAGAATACCAAAACATTAGGAAAATATACACTTTCTTTCTAAACCCTAAAGGCCAACCAAACATGCCCTAAGCCCTAGAAGCCACTACTAGGGTTTAGCGTTTAGGGTTTAGGGTTTAGTGTTCAGGGTTTTGGGTTAAGGGTTTGGGGTTTAGGGTTTAGGATTGAAGGTTTAGGGTTTAGGGTTTAGGGTTTAGGGTTTAAGGTTTAGGGTTTATAGAAATTGTTTAGGGTTCATGTCCGGAGTTTTGGGCGGGTTTTGAGCGGGTTTTGGGCGGGTTTTGCCTTTTAACTTTTGCTGGGTGGTTGCTTTGGTGGGTCTTTTTGAGCGGCTCGCCTTTGATTGCAGCTGTGCCTCCATCGCCGTCGTGAAGATTGCCTCTATAGGCGCAAGAGCCCATTTGGCGATTTCCCAAAATCCGCAAAATGGGTCAAAAAGCCCTTATTTTGGTCATTTTGGCAGCCCTCGAATAACCAAATTGGATCAAAATCGCGAAAAATTTGCCATTCGGCGATTTCCCACATCCGCAAGATAGGCCAAAAAGCCCTTATTGTGGCCATTTTGGCAGCCCTTGCGAAAGCCCAAATTGATCCAAAATTACGAAAATTGTGCCATTGGGTTTCGCCTTTTGCTTTTGCTGGGCGGTTTTGGGAGGGTTTGCGGCGGGTTTTGACCGGGTTTCGCCTTTGGCTGTTGACTACGTTAAGTCATCAAGGGCAGGGCTCAGCTGGCTGTGGTTGCTAAACAATTTCTATTTATCCTGGGCTTGAGGGTTTAGGGTTTAGGGTTTAGGGTTTAGGGTTTAGGGTTTAGGGTTTAAGGTTTAGGGTTTAGGGTTTAGGGTTTATAGAAGGTGTGTAGGGTTTGGGTCCGGAGTTTTGGCGGGTTTTGGCGGGTTTCGGGCGGGTTTCGGGCGGGTTTTGGCGGGTTTCGAGCGGGTTTTGACAGGGTTTTTGCTTTTGCTTTTTTTGTGCAGGTGGCTTTGTTTTTTGCTATAGAAGGTGTGTAGGGTTTGGGTCCGGAGTTTTGGCGGGTTTCGGGCGGGTTTTGGCGGGTTTTGGCGGGTTTCGGGCGGGTTTTGGCGGGTTTTGACAGGGTTTTTGCTTTTGCTTTTTTTGTGCAGGTGGCTCTGTTTTTTGCTGCCGAGCCCTGCCCTGCCCCTGCTTTCGGGCTCTCGCGGAACAACAAATTTGCAATGAAAAGACATTTTGCACAACATGCTTATTGCTATTGTCATGACCCTGCCATCCGAACCGTCCAACACACACCTTCTATTTATCATTTGCTTGAGGGTTTAGGGTTTAGGGTTTAGGGTTTAGGGTTTAAGGTTTACGGTTTACGGTTTACGGTTTAAGGTTTATAGAAGGTGTGTAGGGTTTGGGTACGGAGTTTTGGCGGGTTTCGGGCGGGTTTCGGGCGGGTTTTGGCGGGTTTTGGCGGGTTTCGGGCGGGTTTTGGCGGGTTTTGACAGGGTTTTTGCTTTTGCTTTTTTTGTGCAGGTGGCTCTGTTTTTTGCTGCCGAGCCCTGCCCTGCCCTGCCCCTGCTGTGCCCTGCTGTGCCCTGCTGTGCCCTGCTGTGCCCTGCTGTGCCCTGCGTCCTGCTGTGCCCTGCCCTAGCCCTGACTGCCCTGCCACGATAGAAGTTGTGTAGGGTTTGGGTACGGAGTTTTGGCGGGTTTTGCCGTCTTTGTGTAAGCATTTTTTTTGTGGCTGCCTGTGCCCTGCCCTGCCCTGCCCTGCCTGGGCCCGTTTGCACTGCCCTGCCACGTTGTCCCTGTTCTACCTCGAAAACGCACGACGATTCGACACATACGCACAGCATTCGAATCTCTTTAGCAGTGTAAGGCGCTGGCTTTGTTTGTATCGGGTATCGCGGCGATGGAGCTGCTTGTAACGGTCTTGGGATCTATGGCTGGAGATTCGATTTGTTCGAAAAGCTTGAGATGGCTGCGAAACATACATGGGATCTGCAATCGGGCCTTGGGGAAACGTTGCAGATCTTGCAATGGATGCAATTGCAGATCTTGCAGTGGATGCACACGACTAAAGATGCAGACTTTCACTTGCAGGCAAACACATACAGTCCGCACGGTGGCGAAGCTCTCCATGGCTTTGTACAGAGGGTCTAAACCTCACGGATGCAGTAGGTGCTGGGGTGGTGCCGGAGGTCGGCCAAGAAGGTGTCCACTGGGATGTGCTCCGGCGCGCGTGCCAAAGAATCCAAGCGGAGGATGCCGTTGTTGAAGAACCGGTAAGCCACACAGTGCAGGTTGTCCCGATTCTGCACAGCCCCTACAGCTCCCTGCAGCTCGCGCACGGTCGTCACGGGTCTCAATGGCATCTCCCACATGACCCGATCGTACGTGTCCATGGCCTTCGACTGGAGTGCTTGAGCCAAGACTTCGGAGGAGTAGAAGCCATCTGGAGCCATGTGGTCCTGGATGTTTTCTCCACGTTCATGGCCACCTTCTTCAAGAAGAACGAGCACGGCCTTCTCCATGTCATCCGGAGCGAAGTGCCTTGCCCCCAAAGCATTGTTCAGAGCATGCAGCCCGCAGAGGGCGCGCTGCTGCTGCTCGAAATAAGGCTCGGCCGGTTCTGCTGCTCCTCCTGGGGCGGTTGCCGCTGTTGGCGTGGCCGCGGTGCTGTTGCTGCAAGTGTCTTTGCGAAGATGCTTGGCCACCGGCACATGTGCCACGGCATTTTCGGCGGCTCGCTTACCCGTGCCAACCGTAGCTTGGCTCGGCGTTGCTGCGGCGCCGGCCACGGGCTTAGCCTTGCTCTTGGCTGAGCTTTTGGCCTTGGCTTTGGATTCGGGCTTGCACGGGCACGTCTTTCTGTGAGCCTGAACGGCAGCTTTGGTGTCGGGAGCTTCTTCGCCGCACAGCGGGCAGTGCCAGGGTCGGACGCCCTCCTCCGCATCCTCGCCGTGCCATGTCCCCAGCTTCGCGAAATCAGGCTTGCCCAGCTCCTGCAATCGCTTCGAGTAGACTTCCTTGCTCTGCGGAGGCTTGAACAATGCACGCCACAGTGGCGGACCATCCCTCTGCGCTTGCTGACACTTCAACTTGTGCAGAGCCCACTCAGCGTTCTTATTGAATCGCAAAGCCTTCGGGTTGAAGTGCTCCAGGGTGCACAAAGCCTGCTCGGGGCAGCGGCTCAGGGCGACGTACGCTTGACCTTCCTGGGTGACCGTGTGGTCCAAGCGTGAGTGGACTCCGTCGTGCATCGTGGCTGCCTGGCTCTTGTGGATGGTGATGGCTTTAGCGAGCACGAGCGGGAATTGACGTCTTTCCGCTTTGTTGCAGTCCTTGTCCACGTACGTGCCCGAGCGACGGAGAATGGCCACTGAGTTGGTGCCGTTCTCCGCTCGCCAGATGGTTCCGGCATTCTTTTCGAAGGCGACCCAGATCCTTTCCACCTCTCCGCTGGTCTCGTCGATGTCGATGTGCTCCACGGCGCCGCAAGCCCCGTTAACCAAGCCATCCTCCACGTCTATGTTGTGCCGCAGCATAACACGCAAGCCGACCGAAAGCTGCAGCAAGGTCTCGAGTCCTCCAGTATCCTCTGGATCTGTCCAGATGGCTGCTGGGTCCAGCGGAGCTCCGGTCTTGACGTTGAAGTCCACGGCGGGTTTCGGGCGGGTTTTGACAGGGTTTTGGCTTTTGCTTTTTTTTGTGCAGGTGACTTTTTTTTTGCTGCCTCGAGCCCTGCCCTGCCCCTGCTTTCGGGCTCTCGCGGAACAACAAATTTGCAATGACATTTTTCACAACATGCTTATTGCAATTATCATGACCCTGCCATCCGAACCGTCCAACACACACCTTCTATTTATCATTTGCTTGAGGGTTTAGGGTTTAGGGTTTAGGGTTTAGGGTTTAGGGTTTAGGGTTTAGGGTTTACGATTAGCTGGGCTAAGAAATCACTAGCCCAGCAGTGTAATAGTAAAAAACCCACCCGCCCAAAGAATCCCAAAACATTAGGAAAATATACACTTTCTTCCTAAACCCTAAAGGCCAACCAAACATGCTCTAAACCCTAGAAGCCACTACTAGGGTTTACGGTTTAGGGTTTAGGGTTTAGGGTTTAGTGTTCAGGGTTTTGGGTTAAGGGTTTGGGGTTTAGGGTTTAGGATTAAAGGTTTAGGGTTCAGGGTTTAGGGTTTAGGGTTTAGGGTTTATGGTTTAGGGTTTAGGGTTTAGGGTTTAGGGTTTAGGGTTTAGGGTTTAGGGTTTAAGGTTTAGGGTTTAGGGTTTAGGGTTTAGGGTTTAGGGTTTAGGGTTTAGGGTTTAGGGTTTAAGGTTTAGGGTTTACGGTTTAAGGTTTAGGGTTTAGGGTTTAGGGTTTAGGGTTTAGGGTTTAGGGTTTAGGGTTTAGGGTTTACGGTTAGTTAGGCTAAGAAATCACTAGCCCAGCAGTGTAATAGTAAAAAACCCACCCGCCCAAAGAATCCCAAAACACTAGAAAAATATTCACTTTCTTCCTAAACCCTAAAGGCCAACCAAACATGCCCTAAACCCTAGAAGCCACTACTAGGGCTTACGGTTTAGGGTTTAGGGTTTAGTGTTCATGGTTTTGGGTTAAGGGTTTGGGGTTTAGGGTTTAGGATTAAAGGTTTAGGGTTTAGGGTTTATAGAGGGTGTGTAGGGTTTGGGTCCGGAGTTTTGGCGGGTTTCGGGCGGGTTTCGGGCGGGTTTCGGGCGGGTTTTGGCGGGTTTCGGGCGGGTTTTGGCGGGTTTTGACAGGGTTTTTGCTTTTGCTTTTTTTGTGCAGGTGGCTCTGTTTTTTGCTGCCGAGCCCTGCCCTGCCCTGCCCCTGCTGTGCCCTGCTGTGCCCTGCTGTGCCCTGCTGTGCCCTGCTGTGCTCTGCGTCCTGCTGTGCCCTGCCCTGCCCTGTCCTGAAAGTGTGTAGGGTTGGGGTCCGGAGTTTTGGCGGGTTTTGGCGGGTTTTGAAAGGGTTTTTGCTTTTGCTTTTTTGTGCAGATGGCTTTGTTTTTTTCTGCCTCGAGCCCTTCCCTGCCCTGCCCCTGCTGTGCCCTGCTGTGCCCTGCGTGCTGCTGTGCCCTGCCCTGCCCTGCCCTGCCCCGACCCGTTTGCACTGCCCTGCCACGATAGAAGTTGTGTAGGTAGAAGGTGTGTAGGGTTTGGGGGTGGGGGTTTGGCGGGTTTCGGGCGGGTTTTGACAGGGTTTTTGCTTTTGCTTTTTTTGTGCAGGTGCAAATTTGCGATGAAAAGAAATTTTTCACAACATGCTTATTGCTATAGTCGTGACTCTGCCATCCGAACCGTTCAACACACACCTTCTATTTATCATTTGCTTGAGGGTTTAGGGTTTAAGGTTTAGGGTTTAGGGTTTAGGGTTTAGGGTTTAGGGTTTAGGGTTTAGGGTTTAGGGTTTAGGGTTTAGGGTTTAGGGTTTAGGGTTTATAGAAGATGTGTAGGGTTTGGGTCCGGAGTTTTGGCGGGTTTGGGGCGGGTTTCGGGCGGGTTTCGAGCGGGTTTCGAGTGGGTTTCGAGCGGGTTTTGGCGGGTTTTGACAGGGTTTTTGCTTTTGCTTTTTTTGTGCAGGTGGCTTCGTTTTGTGCTGCCTCGAGCCCTGCCCTGCCCCTGCTGTGCCCTGCTGTGCCCTGCGTGGTGCTGTGCCCTGCCCTGCCCTGCCCTGCCCCGACCCGTTTGCCTTGCCCTGCCACGATGGAAGTTGTGTTGGGTTTGGGTACGGAGTTCTGGCGGCTTTGTGTAAGCATTTTTTTTTGGCTGCCTGTGCCCTGCCCTCTCTTGCCCTGCTTCCCTGCCCTGCCCTGCCCTGCCCTGCCTGGGCCCGTTTGCACTGCCCTGCCACGTTGTCCCTCTTCTACCTAGACAACGCACGACGATGCGACACATACGCACAGCATTCGAATCTCTTTAGCAGTGTAAGGCGCTGGCTTTGTTTGTATCGGGTATCGCTGCGATGGAGCTGCTTGTAACGGTCTTGGGATCCATGGCTGGAGATTCGATCTGTTTGAAAAGCTTGAGATGGCTGCGAAACATACATGGGATCTGCAATCGGGCCTTGGAGAAACGTTGCACATCTTGCAATGGATGCAATTGTAGATCTTGCAGTGGATGCACACGACTAAAGATGCAGATTTTCACTTGCAGGCAACACATACAGTCCGCACGGTGGCGAAGCTCTCCATGGCTTTGTACAGACGGTCTAAACTTCACGGATGCAGTAGGTGCTGGGGTGGTGCCGGAGGTCGGCCAAGAAGGTGTCCACGGGGATGTGCTCCGGCGCGCGTGCCAAAGAATCCAAACGGAGGATGCCGTTGTTGAAGAACCGGTAAGCCACCCAGTGCAGGTTGTCCCGATTCTGCACAGCCCCTACAGCTCCCTGCAGCTCGCGGACGGTCGTCACGGGTCTCAAAGGCATCTCCCACATGACCCGATCGTACGTGTCCATGGCCTTCGCCTGGAGTGCTTGAGCCAAGACTTCGGAGGAGTAGAAGCCATCTGGAGCCATGTGGTCCTGGATGTTTTCTCCACGTTCATGGCCACCTTCTTCAAGAAGAACGAGCACGGCCTTCTCCATGTCCTCCGGAGCGACGTGCCTTGCCCCCAAAGCATTGTTCAGAGCATGCAGCCCGCAAAGGGCGCGCTGCTGCTGCTCGAAATAAGGCTCGCCCGGTTCTGCTGCTCCTCTTGGGGCGGTTGCCGCTGTTGGCGTGGCCGCGGTGCTGTTGCTGCAAGTGTCTTTGCGCAGATGCTTGGCCACCGGCACATGTGCCACGGCATTTTCGGCGGCTCGCTTACCCGTGCCAACAGTAGCTTGGCTCGGCGTTGCTGCGGCGCCGGCCACGGGCTTAGCCTTGCTCTTGGCTGAACTCTTGGCCTTGGCTTTGGATTCGGGCTTGCACGGGCACGTCTTTCTGTGAGCCTGAATGGCAGCTTTGGTGTCGGGAGCTTCTTTGCCGCACAGCGGGCAGTGCCAGGGTCGGACGCCCTCCTCCGCATCCTCGCCGTGCCATGTCCCCAGCTTCGCGCAATCAGGCTTGCCCAGCTCCTGCAATCGCTTCGAGTAGACTTCCTTGCTCTGCGGAGGCTTGAACAAGGCACGCCAGAGTGGCGGACCAGCCCTCTGCGCTTGCTGAAACTTCAACTTGTGCAGAGCCCACTCAGCGTTCTTGTTGAATCGCAAAGCCTTCGGGTTGAAGTGCTCCAGGGTGCACAATGCCTGCTCGGGGCAGCGGCTCAGGGCGACGTACGCTTGACCTTCCTGGGTGACCGTGTGGTCCAAGCGTGCGTGGACTCCGTCGTGCAGCGTGGCTGCCTGGCTCTTGTGGATGGTGATGGCTTTAGCGAGCACGAGCGGGAATTGACGTCTTTCCGCTTTGTTGCAGTCCTTGTCCACGTACGTGCCCGAGCGATGGAGAATGGCCACTGAGTTGGTGCCGTGCTCCGCTCGCCAGATGGTTCCGGCATTCTTTTCGAAGGCGACCCAGATCCTTTCCACCTCTCCGCTGGTCTCGTCGATGTCGATGTGCTCCACGGCGCCACAAGCCTCGTTAACCACGCCATCCTCCACGTCGATGTTGTGCCGCAGCATAACACGCAAGCCGACCGAAAGCTGCAGCAAGGTCTCGAGTCCTCCAGTGTCCTCTGGATCTGTCCAGATGGCTGCTGGGTCCAGCGGAGCTCCCGTCTTGACGATGAAGTCCACGGCGGGTTTCGGGCGGGTTTTGACAGGGTTTTGGCTTTTGCTTTTTTTTTGTGCAGGTGACTTTTTTTTTTGCTGCCTCGAGCCCTGCCCTGCCCCTGCTTTCGGGCTCTCGCGGAACAACAAATTTGCAATGACATTTTTCACAACATGCTTATTGCAACTATCATGACCCTGCCATCCGAACCGTCCAACACACACCTTCTATTTATCATTTGCTTGAGGGTTTAGGGTTTATAGAAGGTGTGTAGGGTTTGGGTCCGGAGTTTTGGCGGGTTTTGGTGGGTTTTGACAGGGTTTTTGCTTTTGCTTTTTTGGTGCAGGTGGCTTTGTTTTTTGCTGCCTCGAGCCCTGCCCTGCCCCTGCTTTCGGGGTTACAGGAAACAACAAATTTGCGATGAAAAGACATTTTTCACAGCATGCTTATTGCTATTGTCATGAACTTGCCATCCAAACCGTGCAACCCACACCTTCTATTTATCCTTTGCTTGAGGGTTTAGGGTTTAGGGTTTAGGGTTAAGGGTTTAGTGTTCAGGGTTTTGGGTTAAGGGTTTGGGGTTTAGGGTTTAGGATTAAAGGTTTAGGGGTTAGGGTTTAGGGTTAAGGGTGAAGGGTTAGCACCAGGAGAGCAGGCGCTTCCAGACTGCAACGAAGCGAGCCACATCGCCCCTCCCCACCCCACCATCAGAACCCCCTACCTCCACGAGAACACACCACACCCACCAATGCCAGGCCACAACGGCAGCACCATCAGCCCCCCCTACATCCCCACAACCACCATACCCAACCTCCACTACCCCAACCAAACCCCGCTGCCACCGCCGCCCCGCCCCCGGGCAGCCTACAACACGAACTTTGTGCCGTGTTACGCATGCCAGCGCTGCCTGGCCGCAGTCCGGACAGGAAATGGCACCTCGGCAGCATCTACCTTTGATCGGCAGTATATTAGTCAGCTCACATACCTACCTGAGGCAGAACACCACGCAGCGACCGCTGCTCGAACCCCTTGCCCCGCATCACCGGCAAGGGCCGTGGCGGATTCAAAAGCAACATCCTAGGATAGCCGTTTCACTCGCACACCATTCTTCCAGATCGATAAAAACAATGGTCGCGTGCATTGGAAGCAGCGCGAAACCACAAGCCTGCAGCGAGCTAGAAGCGAAAGAAGCCGTGAAGCCCAGTGAGCCAAGAAGGGTAGGCTGGAAAGGGTTCGAGAGTTGTAGGGTTAAAGGTTAAGGGTTTTCGGTTTAGGGTTGGGGGTTAAGGGTTAAGGGTTAAGGGTTCAGGGTCTAGGGTTCAAGCTTAAGGGTTTAGGGTTTTAGGTTTAAGTGTTAAGGGTTAAAGGTTAAGGGTTTAGTGTTCAGGGTTTTGGGTTAAGGGTTTGGGGTTTATGGTTTAGGATTAAAGGTTTAGGGTTTAGGGTTTAGGGTTTAAGGTTTAGGGTTTAGGGTTTAGGGTTTAGGGTTTAGGGTCTAGGGTTAAGAATTTGGGGTTAACAGTTAAGAGTTAAGGGATAGGGGTTCAGGGTTTGAGGTTAAGGATTCAGGGTTTAGGGTCAAGGGTTAAGGGTTAAGGGTTTAGGGCCCTCGAGATTCGCAGCCGGCTTTCATTAAAAGACACATTTTTTGAACACAAATTATCACTTGAAAATCACCAGCAATTTTCCAAATTACCGGAAGCAAGAATGCAAAAATCTCGAATTTAGAGCTGCTTGTCCTTTTCCACAAAGGACAAGCGTGACTAAATGCACAAAATCCTGGATTAAGAGCTGCTTGTCCCTTCCCGAAAAGGGCAAGCGCGACTAAATCTGCAAAATCCTAGATTGAGAGCTGGTTATCCTTTTCCGAATAGGACAAGCGCGACAAAATGCACAAAATCCTGGATTTAGAGCTGCCTGTCCTTTTCCAAAAAGAAGAAGCCCAGCTAAATCTACAAAATTCTGGATTTAGAGCTGCTTCTCCTTTTCCCAAAAGGACACACGCGACTAAATGCACAAAAACCTGGATTTAGAGCTGCTTGTGTATTTAAAGTGAATAGTTTTAGTAAAAATTGAAAATTGGACGGGGTTAGGGGCTTAGGGGCTTATTCCCTGAACTCCCTGAAAGACCCTCAAGCAAACATGTTCGAAGAGCTTGTTCACGATGTCCCTCCGAGGTTTCCGCGCTTCTCTCGGCCTCCGTGATAGGCGCTTCGGCGCCGGTTTTCCGTCTTTGGGCATCGGCCAGCTTGTAGTTGCAGCTCTCGCGGTGCTGCCTGGCCTGCTCCAAATTGTTCTGGCGTCTGCGCAGTGCATTCTCCGCAGAGTCACGCTTCGACGTCAAGTTTGACTGTCGAGTTAGCGGTCCTGTGCAAGTACAGTCGACACCATGCTAAGGCTGAAAGTCTAGCGACCCATTTACAGAAAAACGCCTTGTGTGTACGTGCGCGGGTTCGAATCCCACCCCTGTCATTTTGCTCCTTTAGAGCTGCTTGTCCTTTTCCGAAAAGGACAAGCGCGACTAAATGCACAGAAAACTTGGATTAAGAGCTGCTTGTCCTTTTCCGAAAAGGACAAGAACGACTAAATGCACAAAATCCTGGATTTAGAGCTGCTTGTCCTTTTCCGAAAAGGACAAGCGCGACTAAATACACAAAATCCTGGATTTAGAGCTACTTGTCCTTTTCCGAAAAGGACAAGCGCGACTAAATCTACAAAATCCTGGATTTAGAGCTGTCTTGTCCTTTTCCGACAGGGACAAGCGCTAACTAAATGTAGAAAACCGGAAGGCTAAAGAGCCCGCCACACGAAAAGAAAGAGGGGGACCTCGAGATTCGCAGCCGGCTTTCACCATTAACAGACCAATTTTATGAACAGAACAATTTAAATCACTTAAAATCACCAGCAATTTTTCCCAAATTTTCGGAGGCAAGGAATGTAGAAAATCTCGATTTAGAGCTGCCTTGTCCTTTCGAAAAGACAAGCGCGCTAAATGCACAAAAAACAAAAACAAAACAAAAAAAAAAAAAAAAAAAAAAAAAAAAAAAAAAAAAACAAAACAAAAAAAAAAAAAAACAAAAAAAAAAAAAAAAAAAAAAACAAACAAAAAAAAAAAAAAAAAAACAAAAAAACTTGGATTAAGAGCTGCTTGTACTTTTCCGAAAAGGACAAGCACGACTAAATGCACAAAATCCTGGATTTAGAGCTGCTTGTCCTTTTCCGAAAAGGACAAGCGCGACTAAATCAGCAAAATCCTGGATTAAGAGCTGCTTGTCCTTTTCCGAAAAGGACAAGCGCGACTAAATCTACAAAATCCTGGATTTAGAGCTGCTTGTCCTTTTCCGAAAAGGACAAGCGCGACTAAATGTATAAAACCGGAAGGCTGAGAGCAGCCACACGAAAAGAAAGGGGGGGACCTCGAGATTCGCAGCCGGCTTTCATTAAAAGACACATTTTATGAACAGAATTTATCACTTGAAAATCACCAGCAATTTTCCAAACTTCCGGAGGCAAGAATGTAGAAAATCTCGAATTTAGAGCTGCTTGTCCTTTTCCGAAAAGGACAAGCGCCACTAAATGCACAAAAAAACTTGGATTAAGAGCTGCTTGTACTTTTCCGAAAAGGACAGCACGACTAAATGCACAAAATCCTGGATTTAGAGCTGCTTGTCCTTTTCCGAAAAGAACAAGCGCGACTAAATCTACAAAATCCTGGTTTTAGAGCTGCTTGTCCTTTCCCGAAAAGGACAAGCGCGACTGAATGTACAAAATCCTGGATTTAGAGCTGCTTGTCCTTTCCCGAAAAGGACAAGCGCGACTAAAGCACAAAATCCTGGATTTAGAGCTGCTTGTCCTTTTCCGAAAAGGACAAGCGCGACTAAATGCACAAAATCCTGGATTTAGAGCTGCTTGTCCTTTTCCGAAAATGACAAGCGCGACTAGATCTAGAAAACCTGAAGGCTAAGAGCAGCCACACGAAAAGAAAGGGGGGCACCTCGAGATTCGCAGCCGGCTTCTATTAAAAGCCACATTTTATGAACAGAATTCGTCGCTTGAAAATCACCGACAATTTTCCAAATTTCCGGAGCCAAGAAATAGAAAATCTCGAATTTAAAGCTGATTGTCCTTTTCCGAAAAGGACAAGCGCGACTAAATCCCCCCCCCCCCCCCTTGCCAAAGCACTAGCTAATATGTGATGCGCGTCGTCTGCCTCCGCCGCGGTAGCGTAGTGGTACTTCTTAGGCCCCTAAGGCGGCGGAGCCCACTACATCGACTGGCTCGACTCCGACTGACTGCAAACTTTGAGGCTGTGGATCCGTTCCCGTTCACAAGCGTACAGCTCAACATGAAGCTTCAAACCCCACCCCACATAGATGGGGGGAAGCTGGGGTGCAGCCCCCTGACCGGAGTCGGAAAGACAGAAGGGGAGAGAAACTGGCAACTGAAGCCGGAGCTGGCATGGAGAAGCACTCACCGGGCACGCTCCCCCGGGCTGCGTCTTATCTGCTTTTGACCCCGCACCTAGAGCTTCTGCGATTTGGTGTGCATCGTCTGCCTCCGCCGCGGTAGCCTAGTGGTACGTCTTAGGCCCCTAAGGCGGCGGAGCCCACTACATCGACTGACGCCGACTCCAACTGACTGCAAAGTCTGAAGCTGTGCAGCCGTTAAAGTAAGGCCACAGAGACGGCGGACGCAAGACAGCCATCCGAGCAACATGCCCAGGCAGAATGGCGAAACTACCAGACGGGAAGTACCGGAAAGCCTGGACAAGGCCTGCATACCGGCCAGAACCAGAAGGAGGTGGCGACCAGAAGATCTCACCGGGTAAACTCCCCCGGGCCGCGTCTTGTTTCCCCCCCCCCCCCAGCTCAATTCAAACCCAAAGCAAGACGCAGCCCGGGGGAGCAGCCCGGTGAGTGGACCAGCTTGCCAGCTCCTTCTTGAGGCCCTCTTTTCGGCCAGTCTGCCTTCCATCCTCTTTGCCAGCTTCAAGGCTTCGATTGGATCACTCTGTTCGTTCTGGGCCTTCGCTGTTTCCTTAGCCCACTTGCCGACTGTGGCTTCAGTCTGTCAAGCTCCGCAGTGCCATCTGTCAGCTGGCTCGAGGTCGAGAACAGCGCCGAAACCCCGCCCGGACACCCACGTCGAGCCAACATGGAGTCGGAACCTCAGCGTCCCAATGTCGACGGCCCCGCCTCTAGAGGCCCCTGCACAGTAACCACAGTCGCACGACAGGTGATCCGCAGGAACTTGGTTGCGACTACACTCTTCAGGAAGAAGTACGCCAATTCGTCAGAGCAGTCATGTACCGCGAGCTGGAACAAGAACAGCTCGCATGGTGGCAGGACAGCCTGAAGGCGCGCTGCCGCTACCACCGCTTCCCATGCCGAACGTGGTTCGAGCTCGTCTACACATGGCGCCCTGCTATACACGCTCCAGAGCCAAGACCCAACGAAAAGGCGGAACGACCACAGCCGCAGGAGGTTCTCGCGGAAAGCTTCTCACATCCACGAGGCCCGCAGCCTCAACACGCCCCGACCTCCAGCATCCCGTGCTACATCCCCGTCCTGCTGAGCTACGAACACAACGGCTCCTCTGCGCAAAAACCCGGCACTCACATCCACAGAGTTTGACGACGAAGCCTCCATCTGCGACGAACAGTCAGACCACGACAGACAGAAAGTGCGACGGTAAAAAAAAAAGGCGTCGCGCATCAACAAGCAAAACAAGGAAGGACAGCATGGTCTCCGCGCAGCAACCCGATGTCCAAAATCCCAAGGCTCACAGCGCCAGAGCAGCCACCGGTCAAAAAAAAAAAACAAAGACAAACCAACCACCACAGGAAGCCTTCGACATATCGCGGCAATCAAGCCCTGAAACAACCACATCCAAAGTAGCATGCTCTGTCGGCTCAGCCACGGTCACGGCAAATAGCAGCCATCGCGCCACGCCATGGACGAAGGTGTTGCGGTGGTTCCGCGCGGCGACTCATCGCAGGCAGACAAAGAAGAGACGTTCGCATAACTAAACGACGAAGAGCACGAAGTAAGCCTCTTTACCGAAGGCCTGGACTACCTACTGCCGCTCAACTTGGCCAGAAGCCCCCAAGCACCGACGAACTTTCCAGTGCGCCCACATGCACCCCTACCCACCAACCTGCCAGAGAACTTGGTCAGTGACAGGCTACAGCACATCCACCCCCACGAACGAGACGTACACCTACGCTTCGACAACTCCACGCACACCTACTTCTGGCAAAACAAACGAGTGATGATAACGGTAACGCAGATGATCCACAAGTATGCGGACAAGTTCGATCCGGACCAGACGCTGAAAAACATGTCAGAAGGAAGGCACTGGCCGCGGGCCGGCTATCTCAAAACCGACATCTCACCGGACATGGAACACAAGATCAACCAGCTGCGCGCAGGCCCCCGCATCCTGGCCATGCTCCAACAAAAGAAAGCCAACGATGAAGAGCTGAACCAGCATCTACGCATGGCGCTGCAGCAAGCGAACCCCACGGAAGCAGCGACGCTCCGAGGCCTCGCAATGTCGAGCAGCGACGTGAAAAGAAAGTGGGAGACCGCCCGAGACGAGGCGTCGCACGAAGGGACATGGATGCACGCCCAGTTCGAGTGCCTCCTGAACGGAGGAACTGTTCCGGCCATGACAACAGAGATAAGCCTGCTATGCAAGTTCCTCGAAAGACTGCATCATGCCACGATCTACAGGACAGAGTGGAAGATCTACGCCGACGACATCGACGTGGCCGGCAGCATCGATTGTGTCTTACAGAGAGCGAACGGTAGCCCGGAGCTCGTGGACTGGAAACGAAGCAGCAAAATAGCAAGCCGCGGAGAGCACTTCGGCCGCTTCATGAAGCCACCTCTCGACCACTTGGCGGACAGCACCCTCTCCCACTATCACCTACATCTCAACGTCTACAGATGGATTCTGCAAAACCATTACCGCCAGATCGTGACAGAGATGTACATCGTCGGAACGCACCCCGACAACGGACACGAACCCTGGATACAACAAGTAGATATCCTGGACGACGAAACAGCACGGCCCGTCGCCGATGCAGCGAGAGAACGGACCACTCGCCGCAGACAGCCGAGCCAGCCCGAGCACGTGCAACCGGAACGCCCTGAGACACAACGGAGCCGAGGAGACATGCTCGAACTATGACAAAAAAAAAAAAGGGCGCGAAGGCCTCCATCGTATCCTTCAGC
>CAJNDT010002992.1:0-26341 GCA_905221615.1 Symbiodinium sp. CCMP2592 | reverse complement strand
GTTCTACCTATATGAAGCGTCCAGAGCTCAGACCTGCTCAGCAGGAGTTTGTTCTACCTATATGAAGGGGTCCAGAGCTCAGACCTGCTCAGGAAGAGTTTGTTGAAGGGGTCCAGATCTCGTTCTACCGGTATGAAGGAGTCCAGAGCTCAGACCTGCGGAAGAGGTTGTTCTACCTATATGAAGGAGTCCAGAGCTCAGACCTGTTCAGGAGGAGCTTCTTGCACCTCGACGAAGGTGTCCAGAGCTCAGACGTGCTCGAAAAGAGTTTGTGTCTCGTTTATGAAGGGTTAGCAAAGAGAAATGCTTGCAGAATTGTTTCGCTTATTGGGGCGTTAGGAAGGAAAATCTCCTGCAGAATTGTTTCGCTTATTGGCGCGTTAGGAAGGACAATCTCTGGCACAGTTGTTCCGCTTATTGGGACGTTAGGACTATCAATCTATTGCAGAACTGTGTCGCTTATTGCGTGCCTTCTTGAAAGCTTCCTGGAAACGAATTTGTTCGACTAATATAAGGGGGGATGAAGAGGCCCAAAGCCTCTTTCAGCCTGCTTGAAAGCTTCCTGGAAACGAATTTGTTCGACTAATATAAGGGGGGATGAAGAGGCCCAAAGCCTCTTTCAGCCTGCTTGAAAGCTTCCTGGAAACGAATTTGTTCGACTAATATAAGGAGGGATGAAAAGGCCCAAAGCCTCTTTCAGTCTTCTTGAAAGCCTCCTGGAAACGAATTTGTTCGACTAATATAAGGGGGGTTAAATGCCCAAAGCCTCTTTCAGCCTTCTTGAAAGCCTCCTGGAAACGAATTTGTTCGACTAATCTAAGGGGGGATGAAGAGGCTCAAAGCTTCTTTCAGCCTTCTTGAAAGCCTCCTGGAAACGAATTTGTTCGACTAATATAAGGGGGGATGAAGAGGCTCAAGCCTCTTTCAGCCTTCTTGAAAGCCTCCTGGAAACGAATTTGTTCGACTAATATAAGGAGGGATGAAGAGGCTCAAAGCCTCTTTCAGCCTTCTTGAAAGCCTCGGAAACGAATTGTTCGACTCATATAAAGGGGGAAAAGAGTGCTCAAAAGCCTCTTTCAGCTTCTTGAAAGCTTCCTGGAAACGAATTTGTTCGACTAATATAAGGGGGGATGAAGAGGCTCAAAGCCTCTTTCAGCCTTCTTGAAAGCCTCCTGGAAACGAATTTGTTCGACTTATATAAGGGGGGATGAAGAGGCTCAAAGCCTCTTTCAGCCTTCTTGAAAGCCTCCTGGAAACGAATTTGTTCGACTAATATAAGGGGGGATGAAGAGGTTCAAAGCCTCTTTCAGCCTTCTTGAAAGCCTCCTGGAAACGAATTTGTTCGACTAATATAAGGGGGGATGAAGAGGCTCAAAGCTTCTTTCAGCCTTCTTGAAAGCCTCCTGGAAACGAATTTGTTCGACTAATATAAGGGGGGATGAAGAGGCTCACAGCCTCTTTCAGCCTTCTTGAAAGCCTCCTGGAAACGAATTTGTTCGACTAATATAAGGGGGGATGAAGAGGCTCAAAGCCCCTTTCAGCCTTCTTGAAAGCCTCCTGGAAACGAATTTGCTCGACTAATATAAGGGGGGATGAAGAGGCTCAAAGCCTCTTTCAGCCTTCTTGCAAGCCTCCTGGAAACGAATTTGTTCGACTAATATAAGGGGGGATGAAGAGGCTCAAAGCTTCTGTCAGCCTTCTTGAAAGCTTACTGGAAACGAATTTGTTCGACTAATATAAGGGGAGGATGAAGAGGCTCAAAGCCTCTTGCAGCCTTCTTGAAAGCCTCCTGGAAACGAATTTGTTCGACTAATATAAGGGGGGATGAAGAGGCTCAAAGCCTCTTTCAGCCTTCTTGAAAGCCTCCTGGAAACGAATTTGTTCGACTAATATAAGGGGGGATGAAGAGGCTCAAAGCCTCTTTCAGCCTTCTTGAAAGCCTCCTGGAAACGAATTTGTTCGACTAATATAAGGGGGGATGAAGAGGCCCAAAGCCTCTTTCAGCCTTCTTGAAAGCCTCCTGGAAACGAATTTGTTCGACTAATATAAGGGGGGATGAAGAGGCTCAAAGCCTCTTTCAGCCTTCTTGAAAGCCTCCTGGAAACGAATTTGTTCGACTAATATAAGGGGGGATGCAGAGGCCCAAAGCCTCCTTCAGTCTTCTTGAAAGCCTCCTGGAAACGAATGTGTTCGACTAATATAAGGGGGGATGAAGAGGCTCAAAGCCTCTTTCAGCCTTCTTGAAAGCCTCCTGGAAACGAATTTGTTCGACTAATATAAGGGGGGATGAAGAGGCTCAAAGCCTCTTTCAGCCTTCTTGAAAGCCTCCCGGAAACGAATTTGTTCGACTAATATAAGGGGGGATGAAGAGGCTCAAAGCCTCTTTCAGCCTTCTTGAAAGCCTCCTGGAAACGAATTTGTTCGACTAATCAAATAAGGGGGATGAAGAGGCTCAAAGCCTCTTTCAGCCTTCTTGAAAGCCTCCTGGAAACGAATTTGTTCGACTAATATAAGGGGGGATGAAGAGGCTCAAAGCCTCTTTCAGCCTTCTTGAAAGCCTCCTGGAAACGAATTTGTTCGACTAATATAAGGGGGGATGAAGAGGCTCAAAGCCTCTTTCAGCCTTCTTGAAAGCCTCCTGGAAACGAATTTGTTCGACTAATATAAGGGGGGATGAAGAGGCTCAAAGCCCCTTCAGCCTTCTTGAAAACCTCCTGGAAACGAATTTGTTCGACTAATATAAGGAGGGATGAAGAGGCTCAAAGCCTTTTTCAGCCTTCTTGAAAGCCTCCTGGAAACGAATTTGTTCGACTAATATAAGGGGGATGAAGAGGCTCAAAGCCTCTTTCAGCCTTCTTGAAAGCCTCCTGGAAACGAATTTGTTCGACTAATATAAGGGGGGATGAAGAGGAAAAGCCTCTTTCAGCCTTCAAAGCCTCCTGGAAACGAATTTGTTCGACTAATATAAGGGGGGATGAAGAGCTCAAAGCCTCTTTCAGCCTTCTTGAAAGCCTCCTGGAAACGAATTTGTTCGACTAATATAAGGGGGGATGAAGAGGCTCAAAGCCTCTTTCAGCCTTCTTGAAAGCCTCCTGGAAACGAATTTGTTCGACTAATATAAGGGGGGATGAAGAGGCTCAAAGCCTCTTTCAGCCTTCTTGAAAGCCTCCTGGAAACGAATTTGTTCGACTAATATAAGGGGGGATGAAGAGGCTCAAAGCCTCTTTCAGCCTTCTTGAAAGCCTCCTGGAAACGAATTTGTTCGACTAATATAAGGGGGGATGAAGAGGCTCAAAGCCTCTTTCAGCCTTCTTGAAAGCCTCCTGGAAACGAATTTGTTCGACTAATATAAGGGGGATGAAGAGGAGGAAACGAATTTGTTCGAGGAGGGATGAACAGGCTCAAAGCCTTTCAGCCTTCTTGAAAGCCTCCTGGAAACGAATTTTCGACTAATATAAGGGGGGATGAGAGGCTCAAAGCCTTTTTCAGCCTTCTTGAAAGCCTCCTGGAAACGAATTTGTTCGACTAATATAAGGGGGGATGAAGAGGCTCAAAGCCTCTTTCAGCCTTCTTGAAAGCCTCCTGGAAACGAATTTGTTCGACTAATATAAGGGGGGATGAAGAGGCTCAAAGCCTCTTTCAGCCTTCTTGAAAGCCTCCTGGAAACGAATTTGTTCGACTAATATAAGGGGGATGAAGAGGCTCAAAGCTTTTTTCAGCCTTCGTGAAAGCCTCCTGGAAACGAATTTGTTCGACTAATATAAGGGGGGATGAAGAGGCTCAAAGCCTCTTTCAGCCTTCTTGAAAGCCTCCTGGAAACGAATTTGTTCGACTAATATAAGGGGGGATGAAGAGGCTCAAAGCCTCTTTCAGCCTTCTTGAAAGCCTCCTGGAAACAAATTTGTTCGACTAATATAAGGGGGGATGAAGAGGCTCAAAGCCTCTTTCAGCCTTCTCGAAAGCCTCCTGGAAACGAATTTGTTCGACTAATATAAGGGGGGATGAAGAGGCCCAAAGCCTCTTTCAGCCTTCTTGAAAGCCTCGTGGAAACGAATTTGTTCGACTAATATAAGGGGGGATGAAGAGGCTCAAAGCCTCTTTCAACCTTCTTGAAAGCCTCCTGGAAACGAATTTGTTCGACTAATATAAGGGGGGATGAAGAGGCCCAAAGCTTCTTTCAGCCTTCTTGAAAGCCTCGTAGAAACGAATTTGTTCGACTAATATAAGGAGGGATGAAGAAGCTCAAACCCCCTTTCGGCCTTCTTGAAAGCCTCCTGGAAACGAATTTGTTCGACTAATATAAGGGGGGATGAAGAGGCTCAAAGCCTCTTTCAGCCTTCTTGAAAGCCTCCTGGAAACGAATTTGTTCGACTAATATAAGGGGGGATGAAGAGGCTCAAAGCCTCTTTGAGCCTTCTTGAAAGCCTCCTGGAAACGAATTTGTTCGACTAATATAAGGGGGGATGAAGAGGCTCAAAGCCTCTGTCAGCCTTCTTGAAAGCCTCCTGGAAACGAATTTGTTCGACTAATATAAGGGGGGATGAAGAGGCTCAAAGCCTCTTTCAGCCTTCTTGAAAGCCTCCTGGAAACGAATTTGTTCGACTAATATAAGGGGGGATGAAGAGGCTCAAAGCCTCTTTCAGCCTTCTTGAAAGCCTCCTGGAAACGAATTTGTTCGACTAATATAAGGGGGGATGAAGAGGCTGAAAGCATCTTTCAGCCTTCTTGAAAGCCTCCTGGAAACGAATTTGTTCGATTAATATAAGGGGGGATGAAAAGGCTCAAAGCCTCTTTCAGCCTTCTTGAAAGCCTCCTGGAAACGAATTTGTTCGACTAGATCAAAGCCTCTTTCAGCCTTCTTGAAAGCCTCCTGGAAACGAATTTGTTCGACTAATATAAGGGGGGATGAAGAGGCTCAAAGCCTCTTTCAGCCTTCTTGAAAGCCTCCTGGAAACGAATTTGTTCGACTAATATAAGGGGGGATGCTCAAAGCCTCTTTCAGCCTTCTTGAAAGCCTCCTGGAAACGAATTTGTTCGACTAATATAAGGGGGATGGCTCAAAGCCTCTTTCAGCCTTCTTGAAAGCCTCCTGGAAACGAATTTGTTCGACTAATATAAGGGGGGATGAAGAGGCTCAAAGCCTCTTTCAGCCTTCTTGAAAGGAAACGAATTTGTTCGACTAATATAAGGGGGGATGAAGAGGCTCAAAGCCTCTTTCAGCCTTCTTGAAAGCCTCCTGGAAACGAATTTGTTCGACTAATATAAGGGGGATGAAGAGGCTCAAAGCCTCTTTCAGCCTTCTTGAAAGCCTCCTGCAAACGAATTTGTTCGACTAATATAAGGGGGGATGACGAGGCTCAAAGCCTCTTTCAGCCTTCCTGAAAGCCTCCTGGAAACGAATTTGTTCGACTAATATAAGGGGGGATGAAAAGGCTCAAAGCCTCTTTCAGCCTTCTTGAAAGCTTCCTGGAAACGAATTTGTTCGACTAATATAAGGGGGGATGAAGAGGCTCAAAGCCTCTTTCAGCCTTCTTGAAAGCCTCCTGGAAACGAATTTGTTCGACTAATATAAGGGGGGATGAAGAGGCTCAAAGCCTCTTTCAGCCTTCTTGAAAGCCTCCTGGAAACGAATTTGTTCGACTAATATAAGGGGGATGAAGAGGCTCAAAGCCTCTTTCAGCCTTCTTGAAAGCCTCCTGGAAACGAATTTGTTCGACTAATATAAGGGGGGATGAAGAGGCTCAAAGCCTCTTTCAGCCTTCAGCCTTCTTGAAAAAGACTCCTCAAAGGAAAAACGAATTTGTTCGACTAATATAAGGGGGGATGAAGAGGCTCAAAGCCTCTTTCAGCCTTCTTGAAAGCCTCCTGGAAACGAATTTGTTCGACTAATATAAGGGGGGATGAAGAGGCTCAAAGCCTCTTTCAGCCTTCTTGAAAGCCTCCTGGAAACGAATTTGTTCGACGAAGGGGGGATGAAGAGGCTCAAAGCCTCTTTCAGCCTTCTTGAAAGCCTCCTGGAAACGAATTTGTTCGACTAATATAAGGGGGGATGAAGAGGCTCAAAGCCTCTTTCAGCCTTCTTGAAAGGCCCAGAGAGCCTTCCGAATTGGTTCCAGAGCTCAGACCTGCTCAGGAGGAATTTGTTCTACCTATATGAAAAGTTCCAGAGCTCTTTGTTCGACTAATATAAGGGGGGATGAAGAGGATCAAAGCCTCTTTTTCTTGAAAGCCTTCTTCAAAGAAAGCTCCTGGAAACGAATTTGTTCGACTAATATAAGGGGGGATGAAGAGGCTCAAAGCCTCTTTCAGCCTTCTTGAAAGCCTCCTGGAAACGAATTTGTTCGACTAATATAAGGGGGGATGAAGAGGCTCAAAGCCTCTTTCAGCCTTCTTGAAAGCCTCCTGGAAACGAATTTGTTCGACTAATATAAGGGGGGATGAAGAGGCTCAAAGCCTCTTTCAGCCTTCTTGAAAGCCTCCTGGAAACGAATTTGTTCGACTAATATAAGGGGGGATGAAGAGGCTCAAAGCCTCTTTCAGCCTTCTTGAAAGCCTCCTGGAAACGAATTTGTTCGACTAATATAAGGGGGGATGAAGAGACCCGAAGCCTTTTGTTTCAGTCTCTTGAGGGCCCTCTGGAAATGAATTTGTTCGACTACTACAAGGAAGGATGAAAACGCCCAAAGCTTGTTTCAGCCTCCTGAGATCCTCCTGGAAATGAATTTGTTCGACTAATATAAGGAAGGATGAAGAGGCCCAAAGCTTGTTTCAGCCTTCTTGAGAACCTCCTAAAAATGAACTGGTTCGACTAGCATAAGAATGGATCGAAAGCCAGATTCCACGCGTGCTAACCGACGCGCCGGGCCCAAGCCAGTACGTTCTGTTGCAGAACGATCCAGCAGCATAAAATCACGCACGATCTACCATGAAGTAGTCCAACAGCCTAAGCACACACGCACACGTCCCGACTCCAGCCACTAGCGTGGATTCCTGCCAGCACCCTTAGAGCAGTGATGGAGTCTACAGCAAAAAAAGTGTGGGAAGGTGTCTATGTCCGCTGGCCCGGCGACATCAACTTGCTGGGAGCTACTGCCTTCAGAGTGCCTCCAAGGAAATGGACGAAAGGACGAGAGCGACCGGATTTAGAAAACCGCATTAGCTGGGGTCCCTACCTGTTGACACAGCCCGGCAGCCACCTTGACGATGATTGGGTCCTCGTGAGCGTAAGCGGTAGGTCAGCATGGGCCACACGTATCAACTCATGCGCGGGCCAGAACCCCTACGTGGTGGTTTTGCGACAGAAAGAAGAGCTGCCTGTGTCGACTCCGCAAGCTCGCGAACGCAGCCGCAGCCCCCAAATGAGTGGCACTTCGTGATGTAGATAGCAATCCCGAGCAGCGCGAACGCCGGGGGTGCAGAAAGTCTACTTTGCAAGAGAGGTAGCAAGACTTGCCTCTGCCCGACGGCTGCCTTTTTGCTTGCTAGGACTGTGATGTTTTGCATTTCCTTAACCGATGCAGCATGCTGTCCTTCGTTATGCAGCAAATGAGATGCTAACACTGCAGTACTTGTGCTCGAAGTGTGTGTTGTTAGCGACTATAGGCTCTTGTTTAACAGCTTTCATGGCGGAGCAGGACTATGTAATTGACTCCGACGTCGAGAATGCTTGCGGGGAAACCAGCGACTACTGGCACGCCGAGACTCATCTGCTACGCAAAGCCATCTTGCATGCGCGCGAGCTTCTCTTCCACGGCAACACCGAAATCCATTTTCAGTGCACGATTGAGAAGAATGGTGCCTTGGAGACGCTGAAGCTGTTGTGCGCTCAAGCCGAATCTCCTGCCAAGCACGAGTGTTTGATGGACTTGCATCTCGAACACTCGGCCCAGAGCCGTGAGTATGGACAACTGCTGGCAGCCGGAACTGGAGCCACGGGACCCCTTTACGCCTTCGTCTGTCTGGAACAAGAAGGCGCGGTCACAGGTAGGCGTCGTGGCAAGCAGCACCTCATCGAATTCTTCAATGATAACCTGATCGCCTGGATCAACGCCGCCGGCACGCGAGAGCGCATTCGCGTACTAAGAGTCAGTCTGGTATGTCTCACGCACTGATGGAGGTAGCGACATCTCTCCCAAAAAGGATCCTCAGCGTCTCCAACTTGTGCATGCCAAGGGCCCTGTGCAAGTACAAAGCTGCCGCAGCCACCACCTGTCTTGCAGCCATCTCTTCCTCGAAGCCGCCCACATTTCCGGAGCCAGCACTACAAACTAGAATGTGGCACTACAAGCCGACATAAGTCAAGACTTGCAACACTGGCGATCGTTCCAGAAAATTCATGTCTTCCACTCGCGTGGCCGGCCTATATGCAGAGATCGGCAACGCCCTGAACATGCTCATCCAAAACGCTGAAGGCCTAGCGGAGCGGCATTTGAAAATGCGCTTGCCACTTTAAACATGTAATAAAGCTCGCCAGGCGTTCTCTTCGAAGAGGCTTCCAGAGACTGGAAATACATTTACCACCGACTTCGAAAGATGGTCGGACAGCTCTATTCAGCACAACGACGACACAAGACACTCATCACGAAGCAAGGGCTCGCCAAGCTTCGGAAGCAGCTGATATTGGCATGGAAATGCCGAAGACAGAAGCTGTCAGCTATCGCCGCGGGAAGAGCCCAGCTCCACGTGTTGTGAGAAGACCACATTCTTGAGCAGAAAAAGATTTTGCGCACGACTCACACAGACCTACGACGCTTGCCCCTGTAGAATAAAAAGAAGCTGCGGAGTCAGCCTGTCGGGATACAACTTTAACAATTAAACAGGAACTTGTTCTACCTATATGGAAGGCCCGGAGACCTCCACAAGCTTTTTAGCAATGAATTTGTTCTACATATATAAAGCACCCAGAGACCTCTACGAGCCTCTTGGCAACAAGTTTGTCCCACCTGCAGCTAGGGCTCAGAAACCAACACAAGCCTCTTCACCGGAAATTTGTTCTACCTATATGAAGGACACAGCGACCCCAATGACACCCAGAAGCCTCTTGGCCAGAAGCTTGTTCAAAGAGTATGAAAGGCCCAGGCACCTCCAGAACCTTTTGGTACGGAATGTGTTCTACATATATGAAGGGGCCGGAGACCTGCACGGGCCTCTTAGCAAGGAATTTGTTCAACCTGTACGAAGAGCCCAAACACCCTCCAGAAGCCTCTTGGCAAGGATTGTATTGTACCTATAAAAAGACCCGAGACACGTCCAGCACCGTCTCGCAATGAAATTGTTCTATCTATATGAAGACCCAGAAACCTTTTGCAGGCCCAGTGGCAAGGAATTGGTCCTAGTTGTATGAAGGACCCGGAGACCTCCGCAAGCCTGTTGACAGGGAATTCCCTCCACCTAAATGAAAGGACGAGGCACCACCAGAAGCCTCTTGGCACGGGAAATGTTCTGCCTGCATGTAGAGCCCAAAGACGTACGCAAGACTCTTAGCAATTAATACAAGAGGGACGAACACGCCTAAAGCTTGTTCCAGCCTCTTAAATCTCCGGGGAATAAATCTGTTCGAGTAATATAAGAGGAGATGAGACGGCCCAAAACTTGTTTCAGCCTCTTAAGAACCTCCTGGAAATGAATTTGCTCGACTAATATGAGAGAGGACAAAGAGATGTTCTACCTCTATGAAGGGCTCAGGAAGCCGGAAATAGCTACAAGCCGCTGGAAGGGAGTTTGTTCTACTTATATGAAGGCTTTGAACAGCCGAGAGCATCTCTAAGCTCCCGGAAGATAATCTGTTCTACCCATATGGAGGCCCTAGAAAGCTAAAAGCTTCTCCACGCCGCATGGCAAGTCAGCATATGGTTTCAGCAACGTTTACCATCGAGAGTCCGATTCTGCCACGCTCCGAAAACGCTCGGACGAATGCAGCCGCTATGCGATCGACTCAGATTCAGGAATACAACTCCATCAAAGATCATGCAACTTAGCACCTGGCTGCCAGGAACATCATCCTGACCTGCGAGTTCTCCTGGGACGCAGGCTGCAAAGTGACTTTTCGCAGCGTCAGCGGCGATGTGCTAGAGGTCAATCGATGGAGCGACAGGGCCTTATGCCTTTCCACATTTATGTAACTCCTGTGCCACATGCTAAACACACACTCAGGAAATGTCAAATGTCTACGGTGCCGACCTGCATTTCCTGGCCAACGAGTTCCTCGAACAACAAGAACGTCTGCCGAGCACACCTTACCAGCTGGTGCTGCTATACAAGAGCTGCGTTATCCAGGAAGACTGGCTGCTAGCAGGCTGGGACAATTTTTGCATGTTAGTCCTTCATGACACACTCTATATCTGAATCAGAACGATTCCATATTGCGCAACTGCGTTCGCAGGACCCAATTTGCTGTACGAGCCACTCGTGGGAGTGAGAGCGCAAAGCAAAACCAGGACTTCACATTGGCTGCAACGTAGCCGCCTTGCAGAGCTCGGTCGCGCGCGACAGAATTAGAGCAACACCAACACAGACATATGCACAAGAAACATATCAGAAAACGGAGCAAACGCTTCAAAGCAGGCATTCACAGAATTGCTCGAGCAAAACGAGCACCAACAATAGTTTCACCGCGCAACTACCGCGCCCAACGTCCTGCTTTCACCCTGAAAATCAGACCGGTCCATGCACAATCACTACCCGCAGCCCACTAAAATTTATTCTACCTATACAAAAGCTCAGAAATACGAAAGCTTCTCCAAGCCTCCGGAGAGAGTTTATTCTACTTACATGACGCATCAGGGAGCTGAAAGCTTCTCCAGGTCCGTGAAAAAGAGTTTGTACAACCTATACGAAAGGCTGAAAAAGCTGAAAACATCTCCAGACCTTTGAAAGCCGGTTGGCTCGGCATGGGGAGCTCAGAGATGTGCACCCTGTGGTGATCGAACAATCCATCTGCAGCAGCTAAACGAATCAAGCTCGGCGCGCCAGTCCTCCCGACACGCCTAGAGCACCATGGCCAAAAGCATTAGCACCTTGATGCAAAGGCCACCTCGACCAGTGTTACAGCACCGACACTTCCAAGTTTGGAGAATCGCATCTGGGCATCCTCGTCAGATGTAAAAAGGCAAGAGTTCGACAAAGCCCTGAAAGTGCGGCACAGGCACGTTCTCTCGCCTGGCTCCCAGAAACACGTAATCTGCAACGCAGAAACTCTACCGCCGGGACAATTTGGGCACCGAACATGTACACCTGCCCAAGACATTGATCGCCTTAGACAGTGCAGAAGGTCGTCGGCTTAGGCACAGATGCAGATGCGGTCTCAACGAACAAACTGTTGCCAGCGTGCTGCACCAAAGGCGGACCCAACTTGGGCAGACCATGCCAACCGGAATTGAGACAACCCAACAGCACTTGATACGTACCAGGCCAGGTCTGCCAACACGCATGGAAGTCCCATTCTACCAGCATCCGCTCTTAAAGGTCTGCTCAACTGCATGGAGGCTTTAAGCGCAAAAGGAGCCGGCAAGGCGACCAGTGAGGGCAACAGCACGATCCGCGGCAAAAAAAGGACACAGAGCTCAGACCTGCACAAAAGAAGTTTGTTCTACCTATATGAAGAGGTCCAGCACTCAGACCTGCTCTGCGGGACTTTGTTCTACCTATATGAAGGAGTCCAGAGCTCAGACCTGCTCAGGAATTTGTTTCCTTTATGAAGGAGTCCAGAGCCCGGCCCTGCTCAAGAAGAGATTGATCTCCCTATATGAAGGGGTCCAGAGCTCAGACCTGCCGAAGAAAAGTTTGTCCCCCGCCCTCCTCCCGAGTAGCAACTCAGTCGACACATCACGACGGTCTGAAGGTACCAAGGCGACCAAGCTTCGACATAAGCCATGCCCATCGCGCCTCGAAACACACACAGTTAACCTAGTGGACACAGGAACCAAGCTTATTCGCTGCACGGCCATGATCAAAGAATCGCATCGTCTCACCATCCGAGAACAAGCGGCCTGTGCGAATACCCTGCAGGCAAACCAAGCCACATCCCACGTACAAGACTCGATGTTCGTGCTTACAGGCCCTTGGCTACGACGGCGACAACACCTACGTGTGACCCCCACAGGACATCCAAGAGCATCCAACGCCCTTCCAAGCAGACTCCCGTCGCAACCCGTGCAGCTCACTTCCACGTGCCAGCAAGTTCCATCGTCAGCAGCAAGGGGAGCGGTGGTATGGCTGCAAAGCGAACACTGCCTGCGCATGGCTCACATGCATCGAACAAGCGCAAATGCAAGCGCCCGACGAGCCTCACCCACGTCCCGGAAATGAATTTGTTCGACTAATGTAGGAAAGCGACGAAGAGGCCCAACGCTTGTTTCAGCCTCTTGAGAGTCTCCTGTAAAAGAAATTGTTCGACTAATATAAAGAGGGGATGAAAAAGCCCAAAGCTTGTTTCAGCCTTCTTGAGAGCCTCCTGGACCGAATTTGTTCGACTAATATGAGGGGGAATGGAGAGGCGCAAAGCTTGTTTCAGCCTCTTGAGAGCCTCCTGGAAATGAATTTCTTCGCCTGATATGAGGGGGGATGAAGAGGCCCAAAGCTTGTTTCAGCCTTCTTGAGAGCCTCCTCGAAAGGAATTTGTTCGACTAATATAAGGGGGGATGACGAGGCGCAAAGCCTCTTTCAGCCTTCTTGAAAGTCTCCCGGAAACGACTTTGTTCGACTAATATAAGGAGGGATGAAGAGGTACAAAGCCTCTTTCAACCTTCTGGAAAGCCTCCTAAAAAACGAATTTGTTCGACTAATATGAGGGGGGATGAAGAGGCGCAAAACCTCTTTCAGCCTTCTTGAAAGCCTCCTGCAAACGAATTTGTTCGACTAATATAAGGGGCGATGAAGAGGACCAAAGCTGATTTCAACCTCTTCAGAGCCTTCTGATAACGAATTTGTTCGACTAATATAAGGGGGATAAAGAGGCCCAAAGCTTCTTTCAGCCTTTTTGAGAGCCTCCCAGAAACGAATTTGTTCGACTAATATAAGGGGGGATGAAGAAGCCCAAAAACTCTCTCAGCCTTCCTGAGAGCTCCCCGAAAACGAATTTGTTCGACTAATATAAGGGGGGATGCAGAAGCCAAAAGCTGGTTTCAACCTCTTAAAAACCTCCTGGACATGACTTTGTTCCACTAATATAAGAGGTCATGAAGAAGCCCAAAGCCTCTTTCAGCCTTCTTGCGAACACCCTCAAAAGGAAGTTGTTCGACTAATATAACGAGGGATGAAGAGGCCCAGGCCCCCACAAGCTTCCCGAAGAAGAAGTTGTTCTAGCTACATGAAGGACCGAGAGACCTCCATGAGCCTCTTAACAAGGAGTTTGTCCTACCTATATGAAGGACGTAAAAACCTTCAAAAGCCTCCTGTAAAGGATCTTGTTCTACCTATATGAAGGGCAGAGAGAACTCCATAAACGTTTTAACAAGAAATTTGTTCTACCTACATATATACAAAGCCCAGAGACCACCACGCACAGATCTGTAAACTTGGTTGTCATCACGAGTACGCTATGCAGAAAGTCTCATGTCAGTCGCTCTGCAAATAACGGGAAAGCCTCCGCAACCAAGCAGATCAAGAGAATCGATAACTGGGCCCTTGGAAAGCAAGCACGACATGTGCACGCAGGCCGCATGGTCTTACAGGTGGCTTCACAAAGAAGCTTCCTTCCACATTTCGGGACATGACAGGTGGTAATGCTTCCATTACAACGGAGAGAAGGCCGTGCACAGGCGGAATCATCGTCAGAAGATCGTTCAGCATGTCGATGTGCCACACCTGGTCAGGTGAAATTACTTTATGGAACTGCCCGACTGAAGTGCACGTGCCAGAGGGCCACATGACAGGCAGCGTTTCAGAGCAGGTTAGCCTTCTACGCATGTGCGGCATCGGCACAAGAGTCGAGCGTCTGATGACGTGTGGCAAGGAAGTCGGGGGCCCGAGACCTGAGAAGTGCAGTGGATCACCTACACGCTTCCTGACCTGAAGTGGCAGCTGCACGGCCGGATCAATAGTCTCTACCTGCCAGTCAGAGCAAGGCTAAAGCCCCATCGTTTCCGACAGCTATATTGAACGTTTCACACGAACCTATTGGTTCATGCGACACAGGAAGAGAAGTCTCACCTGAGCAGTGTGCCCGTAAAACCGCAGGAAGAAGCACAGCACGTTTATGTCACCTGACACGGCCTTAGCACAGCGACCTCCCAAACCCTAGACGAGTGCCCAATGTGAACATATGCCGCCAACTTCAGCAGGAAAACCGGAGCCTACGTACACAGAACACTCACAGCGGCAACATGTCCGTCGTACTGTCCCGGTTCCCCGGCTTAAAACAAAAGCAGAATCCAGCAACCCAAGGCCCGCACGTTAGTCGAAGCTGCGCCTGAATCGGGTGGCAGCACAGCTTTAAGGAGGGATAATCGAGAACCTGGCTACAGAACCGGTAAAGCTCGAATCACGGCCTTTGCCAAGCAACCGATCGTCAACACATGGGCTAGCGAAAGACAACAAACCCTCGACACCACCGATGCAAAAGCTCCAGCAGCCATCGATGTAAGTGGTCTTACACCTGTAATCACCCAAGCGCAAGCGTTGCCATGTTCGATGAAGCCTACCAGTCCGAGTACGAATATGCAGAGGTCAGCTGGGCAGGCGGACTCAGAAAGGTACAGCTCAAGGAATTTGCTCGTATAGTACACGGACTGTCATCTCGCAGCTGGAAGAGGGCACATGAACAAAACGGCTTCATAGCCGGGGACAATCAGCTACTAGGCCGCGGCTACGAGCACGAAGCCGAGTTCAAAGCTTATCCGGTGAAGAATGGTCCACGCACCGTCGTTATTCGCAGAAGTCCACAAGAACCTCTGATGGTGCAGTGCTTCCTGCACGTGTGTCGCGACACCCTCACAGCCGAGTTCTACACTCTGAGTGGCCGTCGCATGCACCATCCAACAAACTTTCGCTGCAAAGAGGTTAAATTCGACAGGCTGATACAGAAAGCACACAGAGCAGCACTGGAATCAGAGTCCCTCAGATCGCCTCTGCAGCCCGTGCGGCTAGTTTTGCACGACTGTGCTTTCGAACCGACGGGCGACAGTCTGGTGTGGTCACAAGAGATCAGGCGGAGAACTCCGATGCGCAGACTCCGAACCAAGACAGATCTGGCCCCGCAAAACCTGCGAAGACTCCTATCCGAGAGCCGTCGCCATGCGACTTAGCGACTGGTTTCACCTCTCCACTGTGCCCATGCCAAGTGCAAAAAAAAAGAGACCGATGCTACACAGCAGTTTTGCCTAGCCTGGAAGTCGTCCTTGCATCATCTCGATAGTTACGTGAGCCTAAACAACAGCAACACACGACAAATTACAGTCCAGTATCAAGCGCACATAATATCCTACCTGCCACAGCCCCCACCCAACTCGGTTCCACGTATACATGTGTCGAAGCAAACCTCGGCATCACAACTGCATCTGTACCACGTGCACAAAGTCCGAAAGCACGGGCTCGAGCCGTCGCCTGCCAAAGCAGTCACTCTAAAGCCCTGTGAAACCGTAGTGGGCAGAGACCAGCCACCTCGATTTCCACGAAGCGATGGAAGGTCGCACCGAGCCGACGCCTACAAGCTCAGCAAGCCGCTCGACAACAGATTTTACGAGAGGGCACAATCAGAAAGCTCCATGTAGCCCAATATCACCTGCTACAGTCTGAAGCCAACACACAACACAGGCTGGAGCAACGACATAGCCTGGGTCGGCCACGCCTTCGGTTCAACAGAACACGCGCTGAAGATTCGCCCAGTGTGGTTACGTGAAATACTTGAAGGCACAGACCCCGAGCGTCGTGCGCGTGAGGTCATAGCATCAGCCGTGATCGAACGCGTGACGCCAGGTGCAAAAACAGTGGAACTTCGCAGCAAGCCATGTCCATCGGACCGCATAGGGTGCAAGATCAGTTTGATGGAGACCGGGACCAAAACCATCAAGGGAACCGCCATCCTGGCAGAATCGCGTGCCCTTACCGTCGAGGAACAGATCACTTTCGCCGGCGTCCTGCAGGCGCATCGCTGTGTACTTCAAACACACAGCACCCAGACCGGCTCGCAGGCATTGAACTACAAGGCCAATCAGACTTATGCGTGGGTCTTGCAGGACGTTCGCGCCCATCCGGAACCTTTCGAGGCAAGTGTCACAACTCGTACGAAGGAGTGCGGACAAGAGTACTCGCACAGGTGCCAGCGTGGGCGGCGCGTGGAGCCGTGACTTGGCTACGACGCGAGCACTGCCTGAGCCTAACGCGCATGCCACCCGATGCCAGATCTCAGAGAGGCAAGGGCAAACGGAAGCGTCCTACAAGTGTCACCCAACAGTCACAGTAACAGCTTCGCGGCAAACAAAACAGAGGCCGATCCGTGCCTGCTCCTGCATGTGTCACTTCATAGACATCCAGACGCACATGCCTCCAGAACCGACACCGAGCTGACGTCACCGAACCTACTCAGATCAAAGGCACACGCCCGACGTGGACGCAGGTAAGTCATCGTCGGTAGGCACCACAACAGTGACAGCTTCCCGTCCCGATCAGGGATCGGCACGTCCCGATAAGACAACGCCGAAGCCTTGTCGCTTGCTAAGAGCATACTGAAGGTTTGACATAAGCAAGCAACGCAACTTGCTTGATCATCAAACCGACGTCTGCATGCTTGCCGGCATAGCTACGACTGACATGTTGACTTTCCGTATGTAGTAGCCACGGAGCCGATCGGCCTCACCCTAACGAAGTTCCAGACACCCACAAGTACTTTTGCACTTTCCGACCATGCATAAGTATTGCTTCATATCTCCACGTGTAACGCTGCCATTTGGCTTCGTGTAGAACTTGGAACCTAAAGTAGAGCAAGTTTGCCACGGCTTCATGACCAACCGCCTTGCACCTTTGCTCCAAATGCACCCGGTGGAGGCCGCTGTGCTCCGCTGAGCAGTTTTTGTTACGGTTCAGTGTGATTTCATGCATCACTATGCCCAGGTGGCTTCGTCCGAACTGACGGCGGCCTTGTGCAACATCATCCATGAGTTGAAGCGTGCCAAAAAAGAGGAATCACTCGCGGAGCAGGCTGCCGTTTTGCTGGACCTCTCGAACGCCTTGCACGAGCTCCGCCAGAGCTTGTGTACCACTCTGCACAGCATCCGACTGCCTACCCTCGTAGAGCCCGTGATGCAAGCCACACATCTGCAAGCTCTGGCAGCGGAAAAAGTGCCGAACAACTTGCGCCTGTACATCTCCTGCACCCTGGCTGCCTTTTCAGGCAAGGTCGTGGCGCAGATCTATGTCAAGAGAAATCAGCCGTGGTTAGAGGCAGTCCCTTTTGGCCGCCTCTGCCATAAGTGGCGAGTGAAGCAGTTCCAGTTATTGCACGAGGGGCAAGTAGTCTTCCCACGTGCTCGCCTGCATGCAATGGTCCCTGAGAAAGGCGAGGCTCTGGAGTTGCAGGTGCTGGTTGGGCAGGAGGCGCATCCCAGCATCAGAGTCGTCGTCGGCAGAACACCACCGGAATTTGAAGAGTCCGGCTTGCCCATGCCCTCATTTCCGTTGTACGAAATGTGCGAGCTGCAGACTCCTGTGCTTGGAGACACCAACCGTCTCCTCTTCGGAGACCTGCTTCTGCGCAAGCCGCATGGGCACATTTCAGCCAGACTCTTGGACCGCTTCAGCCACATGGTGCAGACGGTACCCGCACTAGGAAGAAGACACCTAAACGAGTTCAAAGAGAACTTGCAGGCAACGGACCACATCTTGCACATCCGGGTCTCTGCGGACGGTCAAAGTTTAGCCCTGAGGGCCAAGCTCGCCTATGACCCGCGCTACATCCTCGTGCCCGTCTTGGAGAGCGAGACCAAACCTCCATGGAACAAGAAGGAGTTCGCGAATGTCTGCAATGCCATCCACAGTGCCGTGTGGTGATCCTGGAGCACAGTGAGCACAGACTCGTCTTTTTGAAACATGCAACGTATTGTGAGCAAGCTTCGAAGCCAATTCAATCAGTGTAACATATCTGCAGCCCTTCACATGTCTTACGACCTTAGCATTTGCATGCAGTCCCTTTTGCACGCTTACTTGTATTCCCATTCTGTTGACGTGCCGCTTTGTGCCCAAGTTGCGAAGCTCGCCACCCTTAGCATCATCATGTTATACTGCAGACCGCCTGACAACAATGAAACGAAAATACGTCGTAATGTGCTGCTCTTCGACTGCCGTGTCATTGTTGTTTCAGCTTCTTGAGAACCTCCTAGAAATGAATTTGTTCGACTAATGTAAAGGGGGTGAAGAGGCCCAAAGCTTGTTTCAGCCACTTGAGAGCCTCCTGGAAATGAGTTTGTTCGACTAATATTAACGGAGGATGAAGAAGCCCAAAGCTTGTTTCAGCCTCTTGAGAGCCTCCTGGAAACGAATTTTTTCGACTAATATGAGAGGGGATGAAGAGGCCCAAAGCTTGTTACAGCCTTCTTGTGGGCCTCCTGGAAATGAATTTGTTCGACTAATATAAGGGGGGATGAAAGGGCCCAAAGCTTGTTTCAGCCTTCTTGAGAGCCTCCTGGAAATGAATTTGTTCGACTAATATAAGGGGAGATGGAGAGGGCACAAAGCTTCTTTCAGCTTTCGCGAAAGCTTCCTGGAAATGAATTTGTTCCACTAACACAAGGGGGGATGAAAAGCTTCGAAGCCAAAACAATCAGCGTGACGTATCTGCAGCCCTTCACATGTCTTGCAACCTCAGCATTTGCATGCAATCCCTTCTGCACACTTTTACTCCCATTCTGTTGACGTGCCGTTTTATGCCCAAGTTGCGAAGCTCGCCACCCTTAGCATCATCATGTTATACTGCAGACCGCCTGACAACAATGAAACGAAAATACGTCGTAATGTGCTTCTCTTCAACTGCCGTGTCATTGCCGTGCACCGGTCTCGGCAGCATGGAAACATCACGAAGCACCGAATCAACTTTAATTGCACACTTACGGCTCCAACTTATCACGCTGCGTCCAGCGTGTCCTTCTGCTCCGGGCCTAGGCCTCGGAATTGCGGAGACTCGAAACATCGCCGCATCTCTTGTCTACTGTTTTACAGGCCAAAACTGTGTCGTCTGAGCTCTGCACGAAGTTAGTGGGCGAGCATGAGCTCGCTGAATCTCTCAGGCCGTCAAACCCTCATGGTAAAGCGGCTGGCTACGCAGCTTGCCCAATTGGTAGCTCCATCGTCCTTGAATGTACATGTCTGCAGTACCGAGGTTGCCGTCCTGGGCATCTGACTCCGGAGTCCAAAAGGTGGCACCGGATCTCACATCAACTGCCGTCTCGTGAATCTGCGAGGCACTCGACACCGAAGAGAAGCTCTTGAACATCAAGGGCTCAGCCACGCCCGTTGTCTTTTATCGCTTCGCCGGTCGCCCAGCCTGCGGCGTACGTAAGTCCTACTGTTGCCACGCTGCCACCCAGGCACTGCTCCAGACGAAGCCGTGTGACAACGTTACTAAACAGTGCTTTCGAATGCGTCTCAGGCTGCGGATGCATCGAATTAACTAATGTTCTTGCACACCTCTTTGCTGCCGCAGGGAAGTCATGGTCCTCGCGGAGCAGCTGAGCAAAGCAGTGCTCGCGCCTCAAAGTCGCATGGTAATCCTGGCCTGTTCCACGCAGTCTGCAGGGGCGACGTCACCTGGGACGATTTCTTCGAGCAGGCGCGACCAGTGCATACGATGAGCAGTCGCTTAGCCACTTGAACCGTGCGTGAATTCTACATGCTCCGATGCTTTAGGTCGATTGATCGCTGGCAGCCCTGAACGCTTTTGGCACTATGTCTGCGTAGACCTTGCTTCGTCGGCTTGTGGACAGCAAACACTTAAGGCTTCATGCCACCAAGGCTTCCTAGAAAGGCATCTGTGCTTCTTCTTGTGCCAACGCCCACCTAGACACCTCAAAAAGCCACAGTCAAAGCCAGAATCAAAGGTACTGAGGCTTGAGTGAAGGCCCACACATCAATTTCCCAAGCCCACCAAAAATCCGATATGCCACTTATACTAAAAACCAGGAAAGAACAATTACTATAGGCAGTCACGAGAAGGTCCAGGTGAAGGGCAGCAGCGGCATACCAACTCGACCAGCCCGAAAACAATGTTCGCCCGCATGCAACTGCTAAGGTCGATTGCGCGATACTCACAAGAACTTGGCATTGGCGCTTCAAGGATCCTTTGTTCTACTTATATAAAGGGCCAAGAGACTTCCAAGAGTTTCTTAGCAAGGAATGTGTTCTACCTATTTAAAAGGCCCAAAGTCCACCAGAAGCCCCCCGAAGAAAAATGAGTTCTACCTATATGAAGGATCGAGAGCCCTTCATGAGGGGTCCAGAGTTCAGAGTTCGGAAAGTAAGTTTGTTCCACATGTACAAGCCCTGTATGAAGGGTCCACGCTGTAAGTTAGCAACATCGGAATGATTAGCAGAGCTTGTCGAGAGGTTCGTTCTTGCAACAGCCGTAGTTCAAGAACTCGCGCATGGATCTGCAGCACGATTGCTCGAGTCTTCAGCTCCGAACTTCCTTGTTGGCGATGCCCATGTATAGCACTCATGTTCGAAGCTCTTCCTGGTTTTGCGTGCAAGACCGAAGTCTGAGCGCGAAGAACACCAGTATAGCCGAGGCACTTGTAGTCCTGGCCCCTTGCACGTGTGCCGCGATCACAACGTGCCATTGGCGGAGAACCCTCGGTGCTCTTGGGGGCAATCGGTCTTCATATGCCGGGTCCTCGATGCTCCGCCACAGGTAGGGTGTATCTCTCAGGTTAGCTCGACAAGGCCAGCGATGTGCCGCAGAGGCGGACTGGTTTGGGGAAAAGATCTCCGACTCGCTAACCGAGGAAGAGGACCTTGCAATAATCTTCAGTGTGTATCGTTATGTACCACTGCAAGTTTTCAAAGGACACCGCAACTGAAATCAGTACTCGAGTCGGGGGCAATCTGTCGAACAATGAGCATGAGGCGGGTATATTTATCGAAACTGGCCTGAAAAGGTCAGAGGCAACACTTGCGAATCAAAACAGTGCTTCCGTAGAAACCGACATTCATTGTAGCTCCCTCAAGAAGACTGTTCTTTGTGAGTCCAAGTCCACGCTTCGGGGTTTCGAGGATATGGGCTCGACTCTGTACTTCATGTACTTACCTTGGCAGGCGAACCTCAGCAGAACAGTCCCACGACTGGATTGTCAGATTCGGACTGCCGGTTCTGGGGCGGCTCTCGCCGCGTCTTTACCGAAAGGACCGAACACCTGACATCGTGCGCCGAGAGAAAGCTCAGCCGTAAACGTCTGAAGCATCATCGTACGAAGGGAATTGCAGCCAAGACGATCCAACAAACTGTCATGCCTCATGGTACTCGAAAGGCCAGCACGAGGCTCTGCTGATTTTAAGCTCGAAAAAGTATACGTACCGCAGCTGTAGGACATGAATCCAACGATCTCTGCCAGACAGAAACGTTTCGGCTCAGGATACCAACGAGTATTGAAGACGCACAATCAAAAGTCCTATCAACCGCTCGCCATGGCAGAAATAACGATTATCAACTGGGCAGACGGCATCAAGGAAGAACAGCTCATCGACCTGGCCAAAGTGGTTGCTGTCCTACCCGCACAGTCCTGGCACCGTGCTTACATCGACAAGACGCGCAGAGTCATCCACGTGCAAAGAGCCAATGAGCTTGACATCCCGACCCACCTGGACCTCCCCCAGAAGCACTTCAAACACAACCTCTGCGCAGATGGTGGTTTTCTGACATGGGCAATACCTACGGAATCCAGCCGTCGTGCAGTCGTCTTCAGACGGATTCCCCGCGGCGAGTTCATCATTACCTGCAACTTGCAAGCCCAACGCGACTTCATGCAAGCTGCCTTCACCACTGCATTCTCTTGCGAAGACATCGGCGAGGTGAATTGTTTCGGATGCAGAAATGTTACAATGGCCACCTTAGTGAGAAGAGCATCCAGAGCAGCTGTACGAGCCGGCAAACTTCGCTCCCAAAATCAGCGCATCCGAGTGGTGCTTCGAGGTCACAACCAGCCTGTCCAAGCCTCGGCAATTCTGTGGTCAAACGAGATTCGACAGAGGCCAGCCAAACGTCGACTCCGCATGAAGACTGACATGTCCGCGCACAATCTCAAAGATACCATGCAGAAGCTGCAAAGCAGCTGAAGCGGCAAGCACCCAAAGAAAGCCAGCAGAAAAAAGAACACATTCGCATTCAGCAGCCTGCTGCATGAGTTACATCCCCACCTACCCGAGCCTCTCAACAAGCAATTTGTTCTACCCCTTGCAAAGACCCAGAAACCCTCAGAAGCCTCCCGAAGAGGAATCTGTTCCGCCTGTATGAAGGGCCGAAAGACTTCCATGAAACTCTCAGAAAGGAATTTGTTCTACTTATACGACAGGCCCGGAAACCTCCAGTAGCTTCCCGAAGAGAAATTTGTTCTACCTATATGAAGAGCCGAGAGACTTCAATGAGCTTCTTAACAAAAATTTGTTCTGCCTATATGAACGGCCCAGAACCCCCAAAAGCCTCCCGGAAAAAAAAGGAAACTCGTTCTACCTATATGAAGAGGTCCAGAGTTCAGACCCACTCTCGAGGAGTCTGTTCTACCTATCTAAAGAGGTCCAGAGCTCAGACCTGCTCAGGAGTAATTTATCCTACCTATATAAAGAGTTCCAGAACTCAGACCTGCTCAGGAGGACTTTGTTCTACCGAAAGGAAGGGTCTAGAGCTTAGACGTGCTCAGAAAGACTCTGTTCTACCGAAATGAAGGGTCTAGAGCTCAGACCTGCTCAGGAGGAATTTGTTCTAAGGGGGGATGAAGAGGCCCAAAGCCTCTTTCAGCCTTCTTGAAAGCCTCCTGGAAACGAATTTGTTCGACTAATATAAGGGGGGATGAAGAGGCTCAAAGCCTCTTTCAGCCTTCTTGAAAGCCTCCTGGAAACGAATTTGTTCGACTAATATAAGGAGGGATGAAGAGGCTCAAAGCCTCTTTCAGCCTTCTTGAAAGCCTCCTGGAAACGAATTTGTTCGACTAATATAAGGGGGAATGAAGAGGCTCAAAGCCTCTTTCAGCCTCAGGAGGAGTTTGTTCTACCTATATGAAGGGTCCAGAGCTCAGACCTGCCCAGCAGGAGTTTGTTCTACTTATATGAAGGGGTCCAGAGCTCAGACCTGCTCAGGAAGAGTTTGTTGAAGGGGTCCAGATCTCGTTCTACCGGTATGAAGGGGACCAGAGCTCAGACCTGTGGAAGAGTTTGTTCTACCTATATGAAGGAGTCCAGAGCTCAGACCTGTTCAGGAGGAGCTTCTTCCACCTCGACGAAGGTGTCCAGAGCTCAGACCTGCTCGAAAGGAGTTTGTGTTTCGTTTATGAAGGGTTAGCAAAGAGAAATGCTTGCAGAATTGTTTCGCTTATTGGGGCGTTAGGAAGGAAAATCTCCTGCAGAATTGTTTCGCTTATTGGGGCGTTAGGAAGGACAATCTCTGGCACAATTGTTCCGCTTATTGGGGCGTTAGGACTATCAATCTATTGCAGAACTGTTTAGCTTATTGCGTGCCTTCTTGAAAGCTTCCTGGAAACGAATTTGTTCGACTAATATAAGGGGGGATGAAGAGGCTCAAAGCCTCTTTCAGCCTTCTTGAAAGCCTCCTGGAAACGAATTTGTTCGACTAATATAAGGGGGGATGAAGAGGCTCAAAGCCTCTTTCAGCCTTCTTGAAAGCCTCCTGGAAACGAATTTGTTCGACTAATATAAGGGGGGATGAAGAGGCTCAAAGCCTCTTTCAGCCTTCTTGAAAGCCTCATGGAAACGAATTTGTTCGACTAATATAAGGGGGGATGAAGAGGCTGAAAGCATCTTTCAGCCTTCTTGAAAGCCTCCTGGAAACGAATTTGTTCGACTAATATAAGGGGTGATGAAGAGGCTCAAAGCCTCTTTCAGCCTTCTTGAAAGCCTCCTGCAAACGAATTTGTTCGACTAATATAAGGGGGGATGACGAGGCTCAAAGCCTCTTTCAGCCTTCCTGAAAGCCTCCTGGAAACGAATTTGTTCGACTAATATAAGGGGGGATGAAAAGGCTCAAAGCCTCTTTCAGCCTTCTTGAAAGCTTCCTGGAAACGAATTTGTTCGACTAATATAAGGGGGGATGAAGAGGCTCAAAGCCTCTTTCAGCCTTCTTGAAAGCCTCCTGGAAACGAATTTGTTCGACTAATATAAGGGGGGATGAAGAGGCTCAAAGCCTCTTTCAGCCTTCTTGAAAGCCTCCTGGAAACGAATTTGTTCGACTAATATAAGGGGGGATGAAGAGGCTCAAAGCCTCTTTCAGCCTTCTTGAAAGCCTCCTGGAAACGAATTTGTTCGACTAATATAAGGGGGGATGAAGAGGCTCAAAGCCTCTTTCAGCCTTCTTGAAAGCCTCCTGGAAACGAATTTGTTCGACTAATATAAGGGGGGATGAAGAGGCTCAAAGCCTCTTTCAGCCTTCTTGAAAGCCTCCTGGAAACGAATTTGTTCGACTAATATAAGGGGGGATGAAGAGGCTCAAAGCCTCTTTCAGCCTTCTTGAAAGCCTCCTGGAAACGAATTTGTTCGACTAATATAAGGGGGAATGAAGAGGCTCAAAGCCTCTTTCAGCCTCAGGAGGAGTTTGTTCTACCTATATGAAGGGTCCAGAGCTCAGACCTGCCCAGCAGGAGTTTGTTCTACTTATATGAAGGGGTCCAGAGCTCAGACCTGCTCAGGAAGAGTTTGTTGAAGGGGTCCAGATCTCGTTCTACCGGTATGAAGGGGACCAGAGCTCAGACCTGTGGAAGAGTTTGTTCTACCTATATGAAGGAGTCCAGAGCTCAGACCTGTTCAGGAGGAGCTTCTTCCACCTCGACGAAGGTGTCCAGAGCTCAGACCTGCTCGAAAGGAGTTTGTGTTTCGTTTATGAAGGGTTAGCAAAGAGAAATGCTTGCAGAATTGTTTCGCTTATTGGGGCGTTAGGAAGGAAAATCTCCTGCAGAATTGTTTCGCTTATTGGGGCGTTAGGAAGGACAATCTCTGGCACAATTGTTCCGCTTATTGGGGCGTTAGGACTATCAATCTATTGCAGAACTGTTTAGCTTATTGCGTGCCTTCTTGAAAGCTTCCTGGAAACGAATTTGTTCGACTAATATAAGGGGGGATGAAGAGGCTCAAAGCCTCTTTCAGCCTTCTTGAAAGCCTCCTGGAAACGAATTTGTTCGACTAATATAAGGGGGGATGAAGAGGCTCAAAGCTTCTTTCAGCCTTCTTGAAAGCCTCCTGGAAACGAATTTGTTCGACTAATATAAGGGGGGATGAAGAGGCTCAAAGCCTCTTTCAGCCTTCTTGAAAGCCTCATGGAAACGAATTTGTTCGACTAATATAAGGGGGGATGAAGAGGCTGAAAGCATCTTTCAGCCTTCTTGAAAGCCTCCTGGAAACGAATTTGTTCGACTAATATAAGGGGTGATGAAGAGGCTCAAAGCCTCTTTCAGCCTTCTTGAAAGCCTCCTGCAAACGAATTTGTTCGACTAATATAAGGGGGGATGACGAGGCTCAAAGCCTCTTTCAGCCTTCCTGAAAGCCTCCTGGAAACGAATTTGTTCGACTAATATAAGGGGGGATGAAAAGGCTCAAAGCCTCTTTCAGCCTTCTTGAAAGCCTCCTGGAAACGAATTTGTTCGACTAATATAAGGGGGATGAAGAGGCTCAAAGCCTCTTTCAGCCTTCTTGAAAGCCTCCTGGAAACGAATTTGTTCGACTAATATAAGGGGGGATGAAGAGGCTCAAAGCCTCTTTCAGCCTTCTTGAAAGCCTCCTGGAAACGAATTTGTTCGACTAATATAAGGGGGGATGAAGAGGCTCAAAGCCTCTTTCAGCCTTCTTGAAAGCCTCCTGGAAACGAATTTGTTCGACTAATATAAGGGGGGATGAAGAGGCTCAAAGCCTCTTTCAGCCTTCTTGAAAGCCTCCTGGAAACGAATTTGTTCGACTAATATAAGGGGGGATGAAGAGGCTCAAAGCCTCTTTCAGCCTTCTTGAAAGCCTCCTGGAAACGAATTTGTTCGACTAATATAAGGAGGGATGAAGAGGCTCAAAGCCTCTTTCAGCCTTCTTGAAAGCCTCCTGGAAACGAATTTGTTCGACTAATATAAGGGGGAATGAAGAGGCTCAAAGCCTCTTTCAGCCTCAGGAGGAGTTTGTTCTACCTATATGAAGGGTCCAGAGCTCAGACCTGCCC